>PVKB01002030.1:0-44014 GCA_004027205.1 Ctenodactylus gundi
GGGGGGACTTCTAGAAGAGCTTCAGAAAATGTCCCAGAACTGCTTCCAAGAATGTGGGAAGGAGCAGAAGGTGAAACATTGAATGGTCTCTCTGATATGAGAGACCCAGATCACAACACCTATGGAACTTAAGATGAAAGACAAAGTGAAAAGAGGGGAGTAGGGTAGGGGATGAGGGAGGGAAGGGTGGTTAGAGGGAGGGACAAAAGGAGAGTGGGAAACCCCTGTCACCTCGACAAGATACGATATGTATGTGCACAGAATGCTCAACTCCGTTGTAAACCTTGAATTTTGCACGTATACATATCAAAATGTGGGAAAAAAATGTGGGAAGGGCTGGAAGAATGGCTCAGCGGTTAAAGCACTTGTTAGGTACCAAAGTTCGATTCCCCAGCACCACATAAGTGGGACACGTTGGTTGCACACCTGTAATCCCAGCACTTGGGACACTGAGACAGGAGGATTGTCTTGAGTCCAAGGCCAGCCTGGGCTCCATAGTGAGTTCAGGACCAGCCTGGGCTACCGAACAAGACCCTGTCTTAAAAAGAAAATTTGAGAAAACATGACCAGGTAGCATAGGCCTGGGGTGAACCCAGTGCTGTTGGATGCTGAGACAGGAAGATGGCAAATTTAAACTTAGTGACTTGGCAAAGCCCTTTTCAAAATCAAAAATGAGCCGGGGATGTAGCTCAGTGTGAAGGCCCCAGGCTCCATCCTCATCACCACATACACACAAAAAGTGGGTAAGAAGGAGGGGATAAATACTGGAAATGAGAAGTATTTTGAGGGAAATTAATGTCAGTGTGTTCTTCCGTGTAAATCTTTGAAATTAAAACTTTGCTTTCGGTACTGAAATTGAACCCAAGGCCTTCACACTGTGATACATCCCCAGCCCATTTTGATTTTGAGAGAATCTTGTTTAAGTTGCCCAGGGTGGGCTCGAAATTGGGATCCTCTTGACTCAGCCTCCTAGACTACTGGGAATTAGCAGCTTGCGCCACCGTGTTTTTCTGTCACTCCCCGTACCTGACTGGCATCTCTCTGTTTCTACAGATACACCAGCCCACAGCAAGGGGGGCTCCAGCAGCCCGGAACCCTGGGCCCGGCCCTCCTGTCATCCCCAGGACGGGGGCTGTGCGCGGTCCAAGGAGCGTGAGTCCCCACCCCCGCCCGCAGCGCCTCCGGTCCAGCTGCCCCGCCTGGCCTTGTCTCAGCCCCCTGCAGCCCCTCCACCGCCCCCACCGGTGGCACAAGTGGCACCCTCTTCCCCCAGCCCCCCGCCCCCTCCGCGGCCGCCGCCCACGCCCTCATCCCCAGACCCCTCCCTGGACTTCCTCCGGGCTCAGCAGGAGACTGCCAACGCCATCAGGGAGCTGGCTGGCACCCTGCGGCAGGGACTGACAAAACTGAGTGAGGCTCTCAGCGCCCTGCTTCCTCTTCTGCCCGGAACTCCCGTGGACCCACTGCCCCCGCCCCCGCCGCCGCCCCCTCCCCGGCCCATCCTGCCCCCACCCGCCCCCAAGGTGGAGGTCACCCCAGAACCCGTGTCCGTGGTGGCGGCCGTCGTGGACGGGGCTGTGGTGGCAGCCAGGGGGGTGATCATCGCCCCTAGGAGTGAGGAAGGCGCGCCCCGGCCAGCCCCAGCCCCTCGCCCTCCGCAGGACTCGCCCCCCCATAAAAGGAGGAAAGGGTTTCCGACGCGGAAGAGGCGGGGCCGATGGAAATCTCCGTGAAGTCCGCTGCTATCCGAGCTTCTGCCTGCACCCCCTCTGCTCTCCTCGCTTGGCGCAGTCGAGGGGGGCGATGCTCCTCGCCCGTGCCAGCCGCACTCTGGCTTCCTGCTCCAGGGGGTGAGCACCCCGCTCCCTGTGCTAGTTAGTGCCTGATCTCTGGGGGCCCCCCCAGGGGCTTCCTCAGCCCCCTTCTCTGGTACAGCGCTGTCTGCCTGGCTGCCTCCCTTAGCCCTGACTTCTAAGCCATTGATCTTACTATTATTATCGTGCCCGTTGTGGGGTGGGAGGGAACCTCTCGGGTCTGCACAGCCCTCCTCCCCTAACGGTTCCGGTTCTGGACTTGAGAGGAACTGACCTGCGGGGGGGCTCCTGCCTCCCTTAGCCCAGACTTCCCAGGAGCTGGGAGTCGCTAGACAAATCAGAGTGTGGATGACAAAGATGTACCACTAGGGACGGGGGCAGGGTTCTCTGCCAGGTCCCCTGCTCCCGCTGGGCCTGCTGCCACATCCCATCTCGGCCTGCCCCAGCTCTGTCTTCCCTCTTTCTTCTCAGTGGTGATGAGATATCAATAAACTTATTTTTCATACAATCACTGCAGGCTCTGAGACAGGCCTGGGAGTCCAGCACAAACAGCTTCCCGTCCCCTCAGAATTAGGGGCTGGTGGGTGGTTTTCTAGCCCTGCCCCCGCTTAAAGCCATCCTATCTTTTAACAGTGAAATCTCCTTTTAGGCATCAGCATAAATGTCACTGACGGGAGAATGTCCTGGGGTCCACCCCTCGGGCTCAGGCAGGTGGGCCTTCTCCCCCTTGTGTCCTGGGCTTTGCTCATGGAGTCTCTTGCGTGACCTTTTGCCTTTCCCTGTTGAGCACCCATTCCCCCAGCATCTCTGGAAGGCAGGTCTCCCATCCCAGAGCAGAACAGGCTCTGACCAGCCAGTCGGCCTCAGCCCAACATGGGGCCACCCTGGCCTGCATTTGTAATCACGGGTCTCTGTTCCCATCTAGAAAAATCTCATACAAATTTAGGAGTGTCAGGGTTGTCTGCTCTCCCCAATCCTTCTCCAAAGAGAGATTTAGGAATCTATGTTCTTTTTTTACCTTTTTTCTTATTTTATTTTATTTTATTTTTTTGAGACAAGGTTCTCACTCTGTAGCCCAGGCTGGTCCTGAACTCACTGTGGAGTCCAGGCTGTCCTTCAATTCACAGCGGTCCTCCTGCCTCAGCCTCCCAAGTGCTGGGATTACAGTTGTCTGCCACCATGCCCAGCTTATATGGTGCTGGGAAATTGAACTCTGGTACTTAGCACTTGACTTAGCACTTGCTAGGCAAGCACTTTTACTTCTGAGCCATTCCTCCAGCCCCCAAGACTACATTCTTTAGATCCTAATTCATCCTCACGCCTCAGATGAAAAATGCCTCTTCAGGAGAGCTTTTCTGATGTCCTCCTGCCCCATGTATATCTACCTGTTCAGTTTGGGGCTGGAGAAAGAGCCCAGTGGTAAAGCACTTGCTAAGCAAGCTCCAGGCCCTGAGTTTGATTCCCCAGCACCACATAAGCTGGGCAAGGTGGTGCACGCCTGTAATCCCGGTACTCACTGGGGAGGCTGAGGCAGGAAGATTGCCTGAGTTTGAGGCCAGCCTGGAATCCCTGGTGAGTTCAGGACCAGCCTGGACTCTAGAGAAAGACTGTCTCAAAAGAAGTTAAATTTATTTATCTTTATTTTTATTTTAGTTATTTGTAGTAGTAGGAGTTAAGTCCAGCACCTTCACACAGTAAGCCACATCCTCAGGCCAATTTTTTTATTATTATTATTCAGCAATAGGGTCTTGGCAAGTTGCCCAGGCTGGGCTCAAATTGTAATCCTCCTGCCTCAGGCTCCCAAAGTGCTGGGATTTGCACACTTTGGTAGCCAGCGGGGTGATCACTGCGCTTGAGTCACCAGGCAAACAAACAGTTAAATTGAAATCTAATGGCTGCCTCCCCCTCCAGACTGAGCTTTGTCAGGGAATGCTCGAGTCTGTCAGTCACTGCTCTATGCCCAGGGTTGCTCAGCAGAAAAGGTGTGAAATGATGCTGTCTTGAACAAAAAAGCACAGAGCCGGAGGAAGAGCACAGCAGTTACAGTCCTTGCCTGGTAAGTGCAAGGCCCTGAGTTCAGTTCTCCTGCACTACATGGGCATGGTGGCACACGCTTATAATCCCAGCACTCAGGAGGCTGAGACAAGAGGATTGCCTTGAATTCAAGCCTGATTGAGCTAAATAGTTCAGGAACAGCTTGGGCAACAGAGCAACACCCTATCTCCTCCCCCCCTCCCCCCAAAAAAATCACTTAGGAGTGGTCTGGTGTTGGGCTTTTGTTTTTGTTTTTGTTTTTGTTTTTTGGTAGGTAGTGAGGCTTGAACCCACAGCCTCCACCCTAAGCTACATCCTCACCTTTTGTACTTGTTTCAGCTTTGAGATGGGTCTTGCTAAATTGCCCAGGTTGAGTTTGAATTTGTAATCCTGTTTCAACCTCAGAGTGTTGGAATGATGTACAGGCCACCACATCCAGATTGTGTGTGTGCACGCACGCAGAACGGGGCCTCAGGCACAGCTGGCAGGTGCCAGCACTGTGGCATTTCATCCTGAGCAGATCCAAGAACAGACTTTGGGAGGGTCTCCATTCTCCACCCTCGGAAGCTTAGGTATGTGCTAGAGGCCCCAGCTGGTCTCAAGTCCTTCAGTCTGTTCTACTTGAGGGCTGAATCTGGCCAGCTTTTTTTTTTTTTTTTTTTTTTTTTTTTTTTTTTTTTTTTTTTTTTTTTTTGAGACGGGTTCTCACTGTAGCCTGCGTTGGTCCTGAACTTATTTTGGAGCCTAGGCTGGCCTTGGATTCAGGACAATCCCCCTGCCTCAGTCTCCCAAGTGCTGGGATTACAGGCATGCACCACCACACCCAGCTTTATGTGGTTCTGGGGGATTTAATTCAGGGCCTTGTAACTTGCTAGGTAAGTGCTCTAACCACTGTGCCATTCCTCCAGCCCTGGCCAGATCTCTCTTAATTACCATTAGTATTTTACTGAGGGAAGTTTTATGTGACAAATGAACAGCCTTTTGAATGGTTATGTGGTTCTAGTTGATGGTATTTTGTACTGAGGATCCAACCCAAGGCCTTCACATTGAGCTATATCCCCAGCTCATGTTCCAGTCCTGTGACCACATCTCAGTAAGATGCCCTGAGTGGGCATGAATTTTGGATCCTCCTGGCTCAGCCTCCCAGATTGTTGGGTCATAGTGTGGATGTACTGTGCCAGCAGACCTGATTAACTGATATTTTTTAAAACTGGAGACCATGATGCTGTGGGGCCACCTGCCATATCAGAGCTGAGCTGATGCTGGTACCATGTTTTTGACTCTCTAGAAGGAAAAGTCTAGGGGCTGGAGGAATGGCTCAGCAGTTAAAGCACCTGAGTTCGATTCCCCAGCACCACATAAGCGGGGCATGGTGGTGCACTCCTTTAAGTCCTGGCATTCAGGAAGCTGAGACAGGAGGTGAGTCCAAGGCCAGCCTTGGCTCCATAGTTGAGTTCAGGACCAGCCTGGGCTGCAGAACAAGACCCTGTATCAAAAAAAAGGAAGATTTCCAAATGGTTTTCATAACTGGATTTTTCCCCCTCATTAAAGTCTCATAAATAATGTCTCCAGACAAATGCTTTAAATTTCAGGTATCATTAGTCTTCAGCCACAAGATAGAATGAATGGCTGTCTCAAGTACAGGTGCTTGCTTGCGTGTCACCAGGACTCCAAAGAAGTTTGCATGAACAGGAAATAAATTTGTGGTCTCTTAAAATGGCAGGGGGGAGGGAGGGGCTAGAGGAATAGCACATCAGAGCCCTTGCCTAGGGAGCACAAGGTCCTGAGTTCATTCCTCAGCACCACATAAATTGGGTTTGGTGGCACATGCCTGTAATCTGAGCACTCTGGAGCCTGAGGCAGGAGGACTGCTGTGAGTTCAAGGCCAGCTTGGGCTGCGTAGTGAGTTCAGGCCCAGTGGTAAAGCACTCAAGTATGAAACCCTGGATTGAATACCCAGCACTGAAAAATGTGGCTAGCACATGAAAGTCATGACTGTGAAGGGCTGCAGAAAGGGCACGGTGGTAAGAGTGCTTGCCTAAAGCCGAGTTCGCTTCCTGGGAACCACATAAACTGGGCGTGGTGGAGCACACTGGCAGTCCCAGCGTTTGGGAGCCTGAGGCAGGATTACCCCGAGTCCAAGGCTAGCCCGGGCTACAGTTCAAGACGCTGTCTCAAAAGTCATGATTGTGAATATAGTATTCTGTAAGATAAGACAAAAATTCAGGTAATTTTTTTTAAGGGAGAAAGGTATCCATGTATGGTGATGCATACCCACCCTCCTGGGGGGCCAAAGCCAGCCTGGGCAGCTTAGCAAGACCCTGTTCTCAAACGGATTGGGGAAGTATCAGGCCCTGGGTTCTGTCTCCATTGGGGAGTGTGGGGGAGGAGAAAAAAGTGTTAAAAGTGGTAACAGGTGGCAGTAAAACTGAGACACACTTGGCTAGCAGAAACGCTGCCGCCGCCTGGGAGGCAGGATGGGAGGGTCGACGGGCAGCCAGTGGCGACATTGAAAAGCACCACTGATAAATGCAAACCGGCAAGTCATTGAAGTACTTCCAGTAACTCGGACCCAGGCCTAAAGAGGAAGGGGCTTCTGAGGGCTAGAAGCTGGGGGCCTGCATCGCCCCTCCCCTAAGCCTGCCTGGTACAATTCCCAGCTCCTAGGAGTCAAAACATGGAGATTCCCAAAGCCCGGCTGCGTCCACCACGTAGTAAGCTTAATTTAAGGCAGGGTTACATAGTGGTCTGGGGGTTGCCCTTCCCCAGACCCATCTTTTTGCTCGCCTTTTCGTGGCCCTCCTCTCTCGACCCAAGTTGGGATGCGAGAGGGAAATGGTCCCCAAACCGTACGGAAAGCAAACAAAAATACCCCCCAAAGTGTGTGGGGGGGGGTGGCCCGCGAAAATCGGGAAGCCCCCCCCGCCTTCCAGACAGCGGAAGTGCGTCACTTGGTCCGCGCCGCAGAGCATTTTGGGAGTTGTAGTGAAATACGGGTGGAGACCTCTACTGAGTAACCCTTTGTAGACCGAAGAGTACAGAAAGCTGGAACAGAATTGGAAAGAGCTCAATCACTCAAGAGACGAGGAAACTGAGGCCGGGGCTTGGCTCAGAAGGCCTTACAGTCCTTTCTCCGCATGGGGCCATTCCCAGAGGCTGATATCCATGATTACATGGGAAGGCAAAATTCAAGTAAACAACCCCTCGCCCGATCCCCCTGCCCTGAAACTCCAGAAGGGCCTCTCCGCCCCGCCCAAGAGAGCTAGCTGCTGTCTTCCTAGCGTGTCATTGGTTCTCCCTTGATGGGCGGGGAAACTGAGGCTCGGAGAAAGGTAAAGTCACCTAAAGTTGTGTCCCAAATCTGAGAAATTGTATGACCGGGAGCCTGTCCACCTGAAGCAATTTCTGAATCTGTGGTAGCTGTGACCCATCAAATCACATCCCCGTTCCGATCGCTTGCGGCCGAGACTCTCCGAGCGCGCGTGCAAACTCTCCCCCGGTAGCAAGGCGTAGGTAGTGAGGGTTTAGCACGGGGTGACACGATGAGCTCCCCCCCACCACTCCGCCAGCTGGCTCCTTTAAGAACAGGCCCCGGCGGGACTACGTTTCCCAGAAGGCTTTGCCTGCGCGTTATGTAACTTTCCCTGCGAAGCGGCCTCTGGGGCAGAAGGAGGAGGTGAAGACGGTGGTAGCCGTTGCAGCGGCGGCGGCGGCGGCGGCGGAGGCGGCGGCGGCGGCGAGAGCCCGAGGCGGCCGTGCCCGCGGCCCATCGCGGGGCCCGAGCTGCGTGCCTCTGCTCACAGGCCGGAACGGGCGGGAGCGCCGACGTGCCTCTGCCTGCCTCTTCGAAGGAGGCGGGAGTGAGAAAAAAAAAAGGCTTAGGGCCCAGGGGGCGGGGAAGGGGGGCCGGGCCTGGATCCGGCGGGGAGGCCGAGCCGGGGCCGGACCGAGTCTCCGGCCGTGCCCGTGGCGCGCATCGGGCGCCGGCGGCGGGCGCGAGGCGGGGGCCCAGAGGTGCGCGCGCGCGGGGGCCATGGCGTCGGTGCAGGCGTCCCGCCGCCAGTGGTGCTACCTGTGCGACCTGCCCAAGATGCCGTGGGCCATGGTGTGGGACTTTAGCGAGGCCGTGTGTCGCGGCTGCGTGAATTTCGAGGGCGCGGACCGCATCGAGCTCCTCATCGACGCCGCCCGCCAGCTCAAGCGTAGCCACGTGCTCCCCGAGGGTCGCTCGCCCGGGCCCCCCGCCCTCAAGCACCCGACCACCAAGGACCTGGCTGTGGGCGCCGCGCAGGGGCCCCCTCTCCCGCCCCCGCAGACTCAGCCCCAGCCGTCTGGGACTGGCAGCGGGGTCTCGAGCTCGGACCGCTATGACAGGGCCACCTCGTCCGGCCGCCTCCCCCTGCCCTCTCCCGCCCTGGAATACACCCTGGGATCCCGCCTCGCCAATGGGCTGGGCCGCGAGGAGGTGGTGGCGGAAGGGGCGCGCAGGGCCTTGCTGGGCTCTATGCCCAGCCTGATGCCCCCCGGGCTCCTGGCGGCAGCGGTGTCTGGTCTGGGCAGCCGGGGCCTGACGCTGGCACCTGGCTTGAGTCCTGTCCGTCCACTTTTTAGCTCCGATTTCGAGAAGGAGAAGCAGCAGAGGAATGCGGACTGTCTGGCAGAACTGAATGAAGCCATGCGGGGCCGGGCGGAGGAGTGGCACGGGCGTCCCAAAGCTGTGCGGGAGCAGCTCCTGGCGCTGTCCGCCTGCGCCCCCTTCAACGTCCGCTTCAAGAAGGATCACGGGCTGGTGGGGCGGGTGTTCGCCTTCGACGCCGCTGCCCGCCCCCCAGGCTACGAGTTCGAGCTAAAGCTCTTCACCGAGTATCCTTGCGGCTCTGGCAACGTCTACGCGGGGGTCCTGGCTGTGGCCCGCCAGATGTTCCACGATGCGCTGCGGGAGCCTGGCAAGGCCCTGGCCTCATCCGGCTTCAAGTACCTGGAGTACGAACGCCGCCACGGTTCAGGTGAATGGCGCCAGCTGGGCGAGCTGCTCACCGATGGAGTCCGCAGTTTCCGCGAGCCGGCTCCGGCGGAGGCCCTGCCCCAGCAGTACCCGGAGTCGGCCCCTGCAGCTCTGTGCGGCCCCCCGCCGCGGGCCCCATCCCGGAACCTGGCGCCCACTCCCCGCCGTCGCAAGGCCTCCCCGGAACCCGAGGGCGAAACAGCTGGGAAGATGACCGCCGAGGAGCAGCAGCAGCGACACTGGGTCGCGCCTGGCGGCCCGTACTCCGCCGAGACCCCCGGTGTGCCCTCCCCCATTGCCGCCCTGAAGAACGTGGCGGAGGCCCTGGGCCACTCACCCAAGGACCCCGGTGGGGGCGGAGGCCCTGTGCGTGCGGGGGGCACCAGCCCCGCGGCCTCCTCCACGGCCCAGCCGCCCACGCCGCATCGCCTGGTGGCCCGCAATGGTGAGGCCGAAGTCAGCCCTACCGCGGGAGCCGAAGCTGTCAGCGGCAGTGGGAGCGGCGCGGGGGCTACGCCCGGAGCCCCCCTGTGCTGTACCCTGTGCCGGGAGCGCCTGGAAGACACCCACTTCGTCCAGTGCCCCTCGGTGCCCGGACACAAGTTCTGCTTTCCCTGCTCGCGGGAGTTCATCAAGGCGCAGGGCCCCGCTGGAGAGGTGTACTGCCCAAGCGGCGACAAGTGCCCGCTGGTGGGCTCCTCCGTCCCGTGGGCCTTCATGCAGGGAGAGATTGCCACCATCCTTGCTGGAGACATCAAGGTCAAGAAAGAACGGGACCCCTAGACGACCACTGCCGCCAGGCTACTGCCCCCTGCTCCCTCGACACCCACCGCAGCTGCGGATAAATTATTCCCCGCCCACCCCACCTCGTGCCACTCCCACCTGTGTACATACCCCCGCCCTCTGCCCACGTGGGTCCCCTGGGGTAGATGTATCGTGGGGGGGGGGGGAAGGCTTGTGGCTCCCGTCAGAGCGGTGTTCGGGTTTCCTTGACCCCTCCATGTCCCTCCCTCGTTGGCTTGGCTTTGCTGCTGCGTGTAGTTGGGGGAGAGGCCCCCGCGCCGCCCCGGGAAGGGGCCTCCCGAGAACCCGCTCTTCATAAACGAAGCAAAAGCGTCCTACTGCTCCCCCCTCCCACCCTTCTCAACCTTCAATAAATCGAAAGATGGGGTGTTTTTCCTTCCTGGTCCCTCAGTTGTCTGAGATGATGCGCCCCCTCTGGGACTGAGCTCGCCCTGCGGGGGAGATGACGCGCGTGGCCTCCAGGTGGCGCCCGTCACCCAGACGGGCGGGTAACTGGTTTCCACAGCCGCACTCCGGTCCAAAGTTGGAGCCATCGGCCCGTTTCCCAGGTGACAGAAGTGAGGCTTGGAGAGGGATGACGCCCGCACGGGAACCACAGGACAGCCCGAAACAGGCCCTTGACTAGCCGGCCGACCCCCGCCCGGAGTCTGGAGGACCCGTGCCCACGAGGGGAGTGGGAAGAGGCTTCCAGAGCAGCTAGGAAATTGAGGCTGGACCCGTAGAGGGGCTGACCGAGGAAATGAAATAACCCCACCCTGTACTAAAGAGGATGACTTAAGGTGGTACCCCAGGGACAGGCGCTGCACGCTCTGCGGCCGGCCGGCCGGCCGTGCTGGCACAGGGACCAGAAGGGTGGCAGGGACGCCCCGCGCTCTCCTACCGCCCCCGCGGCGGCCTCTGAAGTCGGAGGCCTTGTCCCGCACCTGTCGAGTGACTGATCATTAACCAAGACTTCCTGCTCGCCTGCGTCACGGGGTGGGGCTAAGCGGGCTGCGGCGAGGCAGGGGTTAACATAAGGGGGCGGCCCCAGTGCCCAGCCCCCACCTGCCTGCGACCGCCTGGCGACCCTGGGGGGGACGCTTCGGGCAGGGGCAATGCTGGATGGACCGACTAAGGATGGAGGATGATGGCTGATGGCGCTCAGCCCTGAGACGCAGAGGTGCACCCCAGGCGTTTTGTTCCCCTGAATCTGCAGGACCTTGGCTTCCTGACCCATCCTCGTGGGTACCCAGATATTCTCCATGTCTGAGACCATGTGTTCTGACTCCCAAATATTAGGGATCCTGTGGCTTCATCACCTCTGGAGGGCCCTTAGTTCTTGGACTGAAGGTCCCATCCCCCCAACGGTCAGCCTCAGGTGCTCTGTCACCCTGGCACTGCCAGTCAGAGCTCTGGGCAGGGCTGGGAAAACCACCCCTGGTTAAATACATCAGGTGATAAGCTTGGGCAAGGGAGATGTTGGACAGAGCTCTGGCCCGGGCTCCCTTCCCAGGCCAGCCTGTGGCCTCCCTGACCCAGCTCTGCAGACCCTGGTGCCGAGTATCCCCCCACCCCCACCCCGAATCCTCAGGGCTGGAGGCCTCTGAACACCTGGTCCCTATGCCCCAGCAGAAAGGGGGTGGTTAAAAAGCTGTGGAGGACACCTGGTCCTTTAAGAGCAGCTGGTAGGTGGGTGGGGGGCAGGGGAGTCACCCCCAGCCTGGCTGGTGTGTATTCTAGATAGAGACTGGGTTAACCATTAACTGAGCACAGGGACTAACCTGTGTGGGCGTGGGGGGCTGGAGCTGTACCCCTTCCCCCAGTGCCCAGGTGGGGCCAGGGTGGAGAGAGGTTCAGGATTAATTTGGGAATTATTAGGTGATGAGACAAGAGGAAAAGAGAGGCCCAAGGGACCTGGGAAAGCACCCAGGTGGGGAGGGTGGGAGAGATGCGAAGAGATCAATCCGCTGACGCTGACGGAGACAAGGCTGGAGGGGGCTTAGAGGTGGGGCGAAAACAGGGAGAGAGACAGATGCCCAGACAAGCGATGTGCCAGCAGCACCGGCCTCCAGGAGGAGGAGGGCCACAGTTGGGAGCTAGGGCAGCGACTCAGTGGCAGATCCGGCCCTGGGTGCTGTTCCCCGCCCAGCCTCATTACCACATTCTTGTAATCCCAACACTCTGGGAGGCAGAGGCAGGAGAATCGCCAGCTGAAGACCAGAACTAGGCAATTTGGTGTCTTGAAATCAACAATAACGGGCTGGGGATGTAGTTCAGTGTGAAGGCCCTTAGCTCAACTCCTAGTACCATGCACACGCACAAAGGAAGAGAGGAGGCCAAAGTTGGGCAAGGTGCATGTTGGACCTAACAGGACGTCTGAAACCTCCGAAGTCCTCTGAATGATGACTGAAGGTCATCCAGAAGGGAAAGATTGACTATTTTGTTCATTTTTTAAAAAATTGACACAAGGGGGCTGGAGGAATGACTCAGCAGTTAAAGTGCTTGCCTAGCAAGTGCTGTGTCAAGTGCTAAGTATCAGGGTTCGATTCCCCGGCACCACATAAACCAGCCGTGGTGGCACACGCCTGTAATCCCAGCTCCCAGGACTGAGGAGGCTGAGGCAGGAGGATTGCTATGAGTTTGAGGCCAGCCTGGGCTCCATAGTGAGTTCAGTACCAGCCTGGGCTACACAGTTTTTTGGGGTTTCTTTTTGTTGTTGTTTTGTTTTTCTTGAGACAGGCTCTTGCTCTGTATTCTAGGATAGTCCTGAATTCACTGTATAGCCCAGGCTAGCCTTTGACTCACATCGATCCTCCCGCCTCAGCCTCAAGAGTGCTAGACACCCAGCCAGGCAGCCATGGAACAGTAAGGCCTAGTGAGAGAAGGTAATCTGGGGCAAGAGAATGGAGAGTGAGGGAGGCAGCTATTGTGGAGAGGGACATAGGGGTGGACTCACTAGAGAGAAGATACTGAGAGGGTGAGGGAGTGGGCCAAGGGAAAGCTAGGTCGTAGCATGCACGAAGGCTCTGAGGTGGGAGCGTGATTGTTTTATCCCAGAAGCAGCCAGCTGGTGGATCAGCTGTGGCATTGGGTGAGAGGAGTCACAGGAAATGAAGTTAGGGGAATTATGGGGGGCATCAGGGTGTAGTGGGTTGTGAGCAGTGAAAGAGACACAGACTTTTTTTCAGTACACGGATTTGAAACCCGGTCCTTCATACTAAGCTACATCCCAACCCTTTTCCTTGCTCCGTTTATTTTATTTTATTTTATTTTATTTTATTTTATTTTTGAGACAGGGTCTCGCTCTGCAGCCCAGGCTAGTCCTGAACTCACTATGGAGCCCAGACTGGCCTTGGACTCAGCAGGCAATCCTCCTGCCTCAGCCTCCCAAGTGCTGGCATTACAGGCCTGTGTCACCACGCCCAGTTTATGTTGTGCTGGAGAATCAAACTCAAGGCCTTGTGCTTGCTAGGCAAGTGCTTTAACCACTATGCTATTCCTCCAACACCCTCCCCCCACTTTTTTTAAAAGACAGAATCTTTAATCTTTAAATCTTCTTTTAATAAGACAGAGTCTCATTAAGTTGCCTAGGCTGGGCTCAACGTGGAATCTTCCTGCCTCAGCCTCCCAGAGTGCTAGGATTACATGCACATATCACATTTAGTAGGAACAGGTGGGAAATTGCAAACAGTAGCTGTAGGGTTGCAGCAGAGAAGACAGAGATGCCACAGAATTAGGACTGACATTGTCCCTGCCCAGTGTCCCCTACAGGGTCTGGCACATCTGCCCACCCACAGAGTGTATGTAAGTGGGCATGAGACCTAGAGAGGCAGAGAAAAGGCAGAGCCATCGAGGTGGATGGACAGGCCCATAGTCCCCAAGAGGGGGCCGAGCGAGGACCCGCGGGTGCCCAGGGACAGCAGATACAGACAGCAGCAGCCTGCTTGAGACATCCGTCCCTTCCAGAACTCTCCCCGCCCGGAAAGCATCCCAGGAGCCGGACCCCCCTCGGGCCCCTGCCCGGCTCACCTCACCGTCGTGTGCCCACTCACACCTCGGGCAGAGGAAGCTGGCAGGCCCCACAGGAACCTTGCTGTGTGGGGGGAGTGGAGGCGGCGGGTGGCAGGGACCAAGGGAGAGGAGTGGTGAGCAGGCGGGCGTCGGGCAGCGCTACACAAAGGCCCCAGTGTCTGCACTCCTGCCCAGTGCAGATATAAATAATATGTCCATATACCTTGAGATATATATATATATATCCCAGCGGGCTGGGGTGGGGGCTCAAGGACCTGCACAGACAGTGGCCAGGATTAAAAGGCAACAGTCAGGGGGAAGGAGACAGAAGCTTACAAGGTGAGAGAGGGACAGAGCGGGAAAGTGAGAAGCGGCCGGCTGGAGAGACGAGTCAGGTCGGGGGAAGAGAGACGGGGACAAAATGGAGACGAGGGTCACCCCAAGAAAGGCCACGGAGGAACCTCGGCAGGAGGCAGGAGAAGCAGAAGGGACAGGAAGAACGGGGAGGAGCCCAGAGCCAGGCCCAAGCATGAGCTTGTGATTGCAGCACTCTGGGAGGCCGAGGCAGGAAGATCGCAAGTTCAAGCCCTGTCTGGGAAACTTAGTGACGTAGCAAGACCCTGTCTCAAAGTCAAAATCCAAAAATAGGCAGGAAAGCCGGGAGTGGGGGCGCATGCCTATAGTCCCAGTACTATGGAGGCTGAGGCAGGAATGTTGCCATGAGTTTGAGGCCAGCCTGGGCTCCATGGTGAGTTCAGGACCAGCCTGGGCTACAGAGTGAGACCCTGTCTCAAAAAAAAAAAAAAAAAAAAATAGGCAGGGGGTGTCGCATAGCACAAAGCCCTGGGTTTCATCCCCAGCATCACAAAAGAGAGAGAAAGAGAGAGAGAAACAAATTGAAAGACACCTCGACACCAGGCTGGGGCCATGACGGGGCAGGAGAAGCTGGTGCCCACGGGTAGGGGCACTGGGACGCATCGCTAGTAGAGGGGCCCAGCCCAGGGCAGGCTGAGGGGCAGGGACTAGAGGTGAGGGAGGTGCCCGTGGGTTCCGGCTCCCGGTGTTTACCTGGGGCAGGCCTTGCAAACAAGCACCCAGCCTGGCCCGTGGCAGCAAGGGTGGGTCGGGCTGGGCCCCAGGCCTGACACCAGTGGGCCGGACACGCCCACCTGTGGCCTGGGTGATGAGTAATACACACCTGGGTAGATGGTGACACATAGGAAGACAGACACGGTGACACACGGTGACAGATATAGGCAGTTCCCAGTGACAGGTCGACTGAGAGTGACAGACGAACACGGTAACACAGGAACAGACACGGTGCACACAAGAAGCACAGGGACAGGTACATTGTCGTCGCCACAGTGACAGACACACAGAAACAGTGGCAGAGCAGAGAGAGCACGTGTGCATAGGAGCACTGGAGACAATGACATGGGGCCTGGGAATGTATCTCAGTGGTTAGAGATACACGGCATGGGCAAGGCCCTGGGTTCAATGCCCCAGCATCACATAAAGATTAGCTGGGTATGGCAGCCCATGCCTCCAATCTCAGCACTTGGGAGGCTGAGGAAGGAGGATTGCCATGAACCTAAGGCCAACTTGGGCTACCTATCGAGCTCAAGACCAGCCTGGACTACAGAGGGAGCCCCCCCCCCTCAAAAAACAAACAAACAAAAAAGGGTATTTATAGCTCAGTGCAAAAGCTCAGGGTTCAATCCCCAGTTTTGCCCCCTTAAAATAAAAATAAATAAATAAATAAAAAATGAACCAAAACCCTGGACAAATGTCAGCTCTAGAAGCTTTTCGTCATTATTATATGATATAATCGTCATTAGCGTCTCAAGCTTTCCGAGGGACAACCCTCTGCCCGCAGCCAGGACCTGCCCGGCCCCGCCCTGGGCCCCCAGGCCAGGCCCCCGTGTCCCGTGGCTACTCCTCCATCCCCGATCCCTGGCGTCCTCATGTCTGTCCATGCGTCCCACGTCCGACCGTGGTACTTTTCCACGCTGGACACCAGCCGGCTGTCCCTGGGGTGGGGGTCACACCTGCCCACGCCAGGCCAGTCAGTGGCCACCAGACACCCCGACGGAGGCCCCACCCTCCCTGAAGGATCCTACAACAACACCCCGCCCCTCGGGCCACCTGAGGTCCCCACTGGGGCGGCCTGAGGCCCGGGCCTGGGGACAGGAAGCCCCAGGCCTGGCCTCCCTGAAAGCCTCTTTCAGCCCGGGCCTCCTCCCGCCGCCACCGGCTCCTCCCGCGGAATAATATTTGGGCTGTTGGCCGGGGGGCGGGGGCCAGATCCGGAGGCCGCCGGGGAGAAGCCAGAAACCGCAGGGCTTCCTGCCTCGGGCCGCCGAGTCGGGAGAGACCCCAGGCCCCGGGGAGGGGCGGCGGCCGGGGAGACTGAAGGCCTTTCTCTCGGCCCAGTTGTTTTTTCCAGGAACCAGGAGGAATTCCCCGGCCTGCCCAGGACAGGAGCAGGAGGGACGGCAGCCGGGGAGCCAGCGCGGCGGGGGGGCGGGGGTGACGAGCAGCCGGCGGGGCGGGCACCGGGACAGGAATAGAGGGCCTGGCCGGGGAGGTGGCAGGTAAAGGCGGAAACTCAGGGAATGGGGGAGGAGAGAGGCCGGAGAGCCAGGAAGGGAATGGGGCGACGCCCCCCAAGAAAGGGTGGCGTGGGAGAGAAGGAAGGAGCGCAGGAGGGATGGAGGGACTCAGAAGGGGGTGGCACCAAGGGGCAGGGGGAGCAAGGGACACCCAGAGCCTGGGAGTGTGCACGCGCGCGTGCACACACACACACACACACACACACACACACACACACACACACACACACACAGGTGCATGCACAGGCTTCCCTCAGGAAAGCAGGACAGGGAGGTCCCAAATTTGAACCTGAGCAACTTAGTGACTTAGCAGGACCCCTGTCTAGAAAAACAAACAAAACGAAGCCGGGCCTGGTGGCATGGGCCTAAAATCCTGGCACTCTAGGAGGCCGAGGCAGGAAGATCACAGGTTGGAGCCCAGCCTGGACAACTTAGCAACACATGGTCTCATAATCAAAAGTTAAAAATGAGGACTGGAGGAATGGCACAGCACAGCCTTGCAAGTGCAAGGCCGTGGGTTCTAGGCCCCAGTACCACATAAAGATGGGTGTGGTGGTGGGGGCGCACGCCTGTGATCCCAGCACTTGGGAGGCTGAGACAGGCAGATCATCCTGAGTCCTAGGCCAGCCTGGGCTACAGAGTAAGACCCTGTGTGAAAAATAAATAAATAAATAAAAATAATAAAAATTAAAATGAGCTAAAAGATATAGCTCAGTGTGAAGGTCCTGGGCTCAATTCCCAGTATCACTATAAATAAATAAATGACAATTTTTTTCTTTTTCATGTTTTTGAGACAGGGTCTCACTCTGTGGCCCAGGCTGGTCCTGAACTCACTGGTGTAGCCCAGGCTGGCCTTGGACTCAGGGCAGTTAGCCTGCCTCAGCCTTCCGAGTGCTGGGATGACAGCTGGGCACCACTGCACCCAGTTTATGTGGTGCTGGGGAATCAAACTCGGGTACTTAGCATTGGCCAGGCAAGCGCTTTAACTGCTGAGCTATTATTCCTCCAGCCCCAAGTTTTTAAAAAAGGATAAGAGGGCTGGGAATGTAGTTCAATGCAAAGGCTCTGGGTTCAACCATCAGTATTGGAGAAAAAAAAAACCAAAAGAGTTTCATTTTTTGAGTGACTGAATGTCTGGCTGACTAAAAAATGAATGAGCATCCAGGGGTTGAGAGAATCAAGAAAGGGAGAGTGTGAGGACACTGTACCCACCTTCTCAGCCTTGCTGAATGACCTTGGTCCAGTCCCTTCCCCTTCTGGGCTTAAGTTTCCGCTCCAAAAGGAAGTGTGTGAAATGCAGTGCTGTTTCCAAGACACCCCCCACTGGGACAGAGCTGGAAGACGGAAGGACACCCTGACCCCAAACCCAGACAGCCACTGTGGTGGAGGAAGGACCCAGCTTCTCTAACACATGCACACATCTGTGTAGAAGCCTAATACATGTGGGAGTCGTGGCAGGCGACTGTCATCCCAACCCTCAGGGAGGCTGAGGCAGGAAGATCACCCTTTCAGTCCAGCCTGGCAACTTAATGACTTAGTAAGACTGTCTCAAAATCAAAAATGGGGATGTAATTCAGTCTGAAGTCCCTGGGCTCGATCCCTAGTGCCCCAGACACACACACACACACACACACACACACACACACACACACACACACACACACAATAACTAAAGATAAAACCCAGCAGGGGTGGTGGGCAACCTGCACCCTCTGTCCTTTTCTCAAGTAAAGACTTATTCTATCTATAAAAAACAAAAGTAAAATAAAAAAGTAGGAGGCTGGGGATGTAGCTCAGTGCAAAAGCCCTGGGTTCAATTCCCTGTACTGGACAAAAAAAAGGCAGGGGTGGGGGCTGAAGAAATGGTGCTAAGCATCTGAGTTGATTCCCCAGCACCACATAAGTGAGGAGTGGTATCACACACCTGTAATCCAGCACTCAGGAGGCTGAGACAGGAGGATTGCCCAGTTGGAGTCCAAGGCCAGTCTGGACTCCATAATGTATTCAGGACCAGCCTTGGCTAGGAATGAGACCCTTTTTCAAACACACACACACACACACACACACACACACACACACACACACACACACAAAATGGTAACCTTCCACTGAGACCAGCAGTGCTTTCATACAAGCTCACAAAACACCAGGGAAAAAGACACACAGCAATGGCAGAGAGCACATACAAACACACATTTTCTTTTAAACACGGAGACACAGGTTGATTCCCAGAGATATGCACAAAACATGAGAGGCAGACACGTAACACGAAGGTGGTGTGTTTGCCTATCCCTGCCTGTCTCTCTGTCTCTTTGGTAATTAGTATTAGGCAAAGTAATGGAGAACACCCCCTCCCAGAGCAGTGAGACCCAGAGATGGGGTGCAAGGTGGACCACACATACAAAACAATAAAGACACACAGGCAGAGCCTGATGTTCTGAGACACCCCAGCACGGCCAGACACAGACCCCACACGGTCATAACCGAAAGACAGGAACCCCAAGGGCACAACAAGAGTGTCTGACACCCAGAACATCACACACACACACACACACACACACACACACACACACACACACACACACACACACAGCTTAACACCTCACGGACCCTTTTCCTTCTTCCCCAGCTTAAGCAAAATTCGCCCTCTTGGAGCTGAAGGTGTGCATCTGGGAAGCAGGGGGTGGGGTGGAGAAATGGCCTTGGTCACGCACGGCCACCTCCCCCAGCTGTCCTGGCCCCAAGCTGCTGCGGGGGCTGCTATCTGTGAACAAACTGTCCTTGGGGTCAGGGACAGTGAAGAGCCAAAGGTCAGGTCGATGCCTCCCCTGGCCCTTCCCCCAGGAGCAGCTGGTTCTTGGGGGCAGAAAGGAGAGGGGACTAGGGATCGGAAAGCCAGGTGAAAGCCCCAAAGTGTCCAGCAAGAAAGAGACATTCAGCAAGAGGCAGAAAGGGTGCTTTTAATGGTCAAACACAGCCAGTATCCTGCTTCTCAGGCAAGAACTGGACTTTGGTAGGAATGCCCCATACCCTGGCCGACACTGCGGCTTCTCCTGGACCCAGCTGGGGGGATGGGCTTCCGGGAAAACCAAGGTGTCCTCTCCTTTCACCCCTCCACCACCCACACACAACAGTGATAACGTGGCCAACACAGACCCATGATGACTGCTGTGGGTACAACAGCACACTGATAATGCCACGCGGGCCACGCAGCGGCCGTCCAAGCATCCAGCGGGCCAAAACAGATGTCAGACAAGATGGTGGTCAAGTGGCACCTACTGTGCCAAGGATATCCACTGCGAAAGTCTTGATCACAGCACCCAGTGGGCCCAAGGACGTGTCACCAAAGTGTATCACCATCACACCCAGAGGATTAGTCAGTAAGATGTCCGTCACAGCATCCAAAGACCAAATAAGACGTCACCCCAGCAAAACACCCAAGGGATCGACTAGCCATCAGCGTGGTAGTCTTTGCAGTACCCACGCGAAGTCACCAGGCACCCCTGGGTGGCCGCGGTCCGTAGTAGTTCTCACAGTGCCCAGCGGATCATCACAGTAATAGACCAGACAAGATGCCAGCCCAGGGACAAGCCCAGTGTCACCGGAAGGACCAGGCTCTGAGAGCCCGAGGGTGTGAGTCGCCTCCGTGCCCACCACCGCGCTCCCGCGCCCCCCGCTAGGATGCGTTCAGCAGCGAGCGGGAGTAGAGGCCCTGGTAGTACACCCCGGGCTCCCCGTTCTCAGCCCCGTAGCCCCCGAAGCCCACGTCCAGTTTGGGAGGCGCCGGGGTCTGTTCGGACATCAGGTTGTTGATGGAGAAGGGGTGGTTGAAATTGTAGGGGGCGTCCAGTTTCAGCTCCCCAGGGAGCTCCAGGCCGGCGAAGTAGGGCGCGGTGGCCGGCGGGGAGCCGCAGTCCAGAGCCTCCGCCTCGTCCCCGCCGCCCTGGGCCTCGGCTTCCGGGGGCGCCGGCTGCTGCGGCGGCTGGGGCGGGGAGGCCACTGTGGCGCTGGCAGCCGCAGCGGGGGTCGAGGCGGCCGCCCCTGCGCTGGTCCTGGCGGCCGGGGTGCCACCGGCGCCCTTCTTCACCTTCTCCTCCAGCTTGAAGCGCTTCTGGCGGCGCAGGTAGCAGCCATTCTCGAACATGTTTCCGGAGCTGGGGTGCAGCGCCCAGTACGAGCCCTTGCCCGGCTTGTCCGGGGAGCGCGCCACCTTGACGAAGCAGTCGTTGAAGGACAGCGAGTGGCGGATGGAGTTCTGCCAGCGCTGCTGGTTCTCCCGGTAGTAGGGGAAGAGGTCCATGATCCACTGGTAGATCTCGCTCAGCGTGAGCATCTTGCCGGGCGCCTGCTGGATGGCCATGGTGATGAGCGAGATGTAAGAGTAGGGCGGCTTGGCGTGGGCCAGCGGGCGCCGGTACCCCTTGGGCAGCTCCTTCCCGTGCCCGAGCCCAGGCCCGGGACCCGCGTACCCAGAGCCGCTGCTTCCCCCGCCGCTGCTGACACCCAAGCCTGGAAAGGTGGGTCCCAGGGGTGCTGTGGGGGCCGGGGGAGCCAGGGGTCCTGAGGGCAGTGGAGAGGTGGGGAGCCCCCCGGGGGGGTAGGGAGAACTCAGAGGGTTCAGGGTCATGTAAGAGTTAAGAGGGGCCATGGTGGGCACCGGGGTCACTGGAGAGTAGACCTGCGGGGAGATGAAGATGGAGAAGAGTCAGAGGGTCGCCCCTGCAGTACCAGGAAGGGATCACAGGGGACGTGGCGGCGCACACCTTTAATTCCAGAACTCTGGAATGCTGAGGCAGGTCGATCCGAAGTTTGAGCAGTTTAGCAACGTAGTGAGCCCACGGGTCCCTCCCACTGTCACCTCTCTGCAGACAGCTTACTCTTGAAGTCTGTCTGCCCCCCATACCCACCCCAGCTCCCCACCTGCTGGGCTTCCCTACACATGACATCACACCTGAAATGATTCTCAATGTGTGCTCCAGGTCACCTCGGGAGGACTCGAAATCCTTTCAGGATTTCAAAGTCAAAACTATTTTCAAAATCATGCCAAGATACAATATCATCAGCCCTTTCATTCTCATGAGCAGATAGGAGAGTTCACCAGGTGGTTCATGACATGAGATCCCATCTTTTTTGAGGCAGGGTCTTGCTCTGTAGCCCAGGCTGATCCTGAACTGACTATGGAGCCCAGGCTAGCTTGGAACTCACAGCAATCCTCCTGTCTCTGCCTCCTGTGTGCTGAGATTACAGGATTACAGGCATGTGCCACCACGGCGGCTTATGTGGTGTTGGGGAATTGAACTTGGGTACTTAGCGCTTGACTTGGCGCTAAACGCCGTAACCTGCTGTGCCATTCCTCTAGCTCCCAAGCCCAGTTTTATGTGGTGCTGGGGAATTGAACTCAGGGCGTTGAGACTGCTAGGCAAGTGCTTTAACCTCTGCTCTTTTCCTCCAGCCTCTCACGTGTCTTCTATTGAGACAGACTTAATTTGCAAAAAAAAGAAAGAAAAAAAAACCAGTGCCACTCTTCTCATCACAGTTTTGAAAATTTTTTTCTTTTCTTTTTTTCTTTTTGTGGAACAGGGGATAGTGCCCAGGGCCTTCACCCTGAGCCATATCCTCAGCCAATTTTTATTCTGAGACAGTGTCTCTTACCATACTTAGCAAAATAAATCAGACCCAGAAGGTTAAATACTGGGTGGTTTCTCTAATAGGAGAAAAGCAAACTATAAAAGGGAAAAGAGCAAAACAAAAAAAAGCTGGAGGAGAGAGGAAGGTGGACTTGATGGAGAAGGAAGGAGACTGGGGGAGTGAGGTGGGGGAGAGAAGGACAGGGAGTGGTCACGCTGAGACCCACATATGTACCTCCGATCTCTCAAGCTGGCTGTTAAAGTTATGCACATATATAACAATTAAAAGGACAGGCATGGTCCTACTAAGTCCTTAGGTTGCCCAGGTAGGGCTCAGACTTGGGATCTTCCTGCCTCAGCTTCCCAGAGTGCTGGGATCACAGGTGTGTGCCATCAGGCTAAAATATAGTTATTTTAACAAAAATGGTATTATTTATACTAACAGATGATTGCCATTTTATTTTATTATATATTTTTTTGAGACAGGGTCTTGCTCTGTAGTCCAGACTGGTCCTGGACTCATTATGTAGCTCAAGCTGGCCTCCAACTCATGGCAGTCCTCCTGTGTCAGCCTTCCATGTGCTGGGGTTACAGATGTGTCACCACACCCGGCTTATGTGGTGCTTGGGCCTTGTGCATATAGGCAAGTGCTCTAGCCACCGACCTATGCCTGAAGCCCTGTTTTTGTTTTTGTTTTGAGATATGTCTCATTCTGTTGTCCAGGCCAGTCCTGAATTCACTATGTAGCCCAGGCTGGCCTTGAACACACAGTAGTCCTCCTGCTTCAGCCTTCTGAGTGCTTAGATTACAGGTGTGCCCCACCATACCCGGCTTACAAGGTGTGGTGAATCAAACCTGGGATCTCTAACCACTGAGCACATTGCCCCTAACTCCTCTTTTTTTATTTGAAAATTCTATTAGGATATGTTTGCAATACATAACAATTACATTCATCATGGGAATATATATCCCTATGTATCTAAAAATCTAAGATTCTTATAAGCTATAGCATTATTTTACATATCAATATCAATGGAAAAATAACCCACTTAGCTAAAGTTATTGAACATTACTGTGTCTAAACCTTCAGAAGAAGCTGGAGGAATGGCACAGAAGTTAAAGAACTTGCCTAGCAAGTGCAAGGTCATGAGTTCGAGTCCCTGGAACCACAAAAAGCCAGGCAAGTGGCGTACACCTGTAATCCTAGCACTCGGGAGGCTGAGGCAAGAGGATTGCTGTGAGTCCAAGGCCAGCCTGTACTACAGAGCAAGACCCTGTCTCAAATAAATAAAACCAAAACCTTTTAGAAATGTGCTGATAGGGAAAGATAGACATATTAGCTCAATGAAATACGACAGAAGTTATTGTACCTCTCTTGAAATCATCCTCTCCACACACAATCCTTCCTCCACCTGACACACACACATCGGTCCCTTTGTGCTAGGCATTGCTCCAAGAACTTCGTGGACACAGTCTCCTTTAATTACCACAACCACACGACGGGGGCAAGGACTGTTATAAAGCCTACTTACAGCTGAGCAAGCGGAGGCCCAGAGAGGTTGTCAGGGCCACACAGCAAAGAGAAGGCAGACATAGGATTCTGAATCGGGGCAATTGTGCTCTAGACCTGGGTCCTGGGTCATGCTGCAAAAACAGTGACAAAGGCAGACAGACTCGTCCTTATGGGCCAGTCATGGTGGCAAACACCTCTGACATTCTGGGAGGCTGAGGCAGGAAGCTCACAAGCCTGGGCAATGTAGTGACTTAGTAAGTCTCAAAGTAAAAAAATACAGAAAAGAAAAAATAAAAATTAAATACATCAGAGGGAGCTGGGCATGCAGCACAGTACAAGACCCTGAATTCAATTCCCAGTACCAAAAAGAAAGAAAGGCCAAGATCTAAAATAAATAAACATAAAAAGGGGGCTGGGGATGTAGCCTGGAGTGAAGGCCCTGGTTTCAATCCCTAGTACAGAAAAAGGAAAAAAAAAAAATAGAGATAGGGAGAGAGAGAGAGCAAGCTGGGCCTGGTGGCGCACACCTGTAATCCCAGCACTGGGGGGCGGGGGGGGGGGGCGGTTTGAGGCAGGAGGATTGTCGTGAGTCCAAGGCCAGCCTGGGCTCCATAGTGAGTTCAGGACCAACCTGGGCTGCAGAGGGAGACCCTGTCTCAAAATGAAACAAAACAAAAAAAGAAAGAAAAGGAAGAACCTCAGGAAGACAGTGAGTGGACAAGACGAGTGAAGGAAACACACAGCTTGCCGGGTGGTGGTCTCTCTCTCTGTGTACCTACCAGCTCACCTCCTCTGGCCTCTTTCCTGCAATTCTCCGCCTGCTCCACCCCTCCCCCAGCTGGGCCGGCTCAGCCCCGGGACACTGCAGGGGCTCTGGCTGGAGCCACCTGGCCTGGGGGTAGTGATATTATTTGGTTCTCTATCACAGCAAGCACCCAAGGTTCCAAGGTCAGAAGCAGGTGGCCATCAAGCCCAGGGTCCCACGCAGGAGCCTTCCTGCTCCCTCCCGGGTCTCTCCAGGTCTGCTCTCTTGGAATCTCCGGGTCGGCCATTTGTGTCTGTGTCTCTCGTCCATCCGTCCCGCCCAGTGCCTCCTCTCCTTCCCCTGCCCCATCTGCGTCTCTTGACTTTCTCACTCCTCTCCCTGCCCTGTTGGGGCACCCTCATTATCCTGTCCAACTCTTTCCTCCTTCCCACATCCCTCGACCCCAGCTCCTGTCATCTTTCCATCTATTTTTCCCTTTTTTTAATCCTCTTTTTTTTTTTTTTTGAGACACGGTCTCACTCTGCAGTCCAAGCTGGCCTTGAACTCACGGCAAGCCTCCTGCCTCAGCCTCCTGAGTGCTAGAATCACAGGCCTGCAGCCACAGCATTTGGCTTTGTCCTGCTTATGTGGCGCTGGGGAGTCAACTCAGAATCACGCACTTGTTGGCACGTGCCCTCCCTCTGTGCCAGCTGTTCCTCCAGCCTCCCTTCTTTTTGTTGTTGTCTTATTTATTTATTTTGGTACCAGAAATCTACTGTAGGGCCTTTGTACTAAGCTACATTTCCAGCTCATTTTTTATTTCAAAACAAGGTCACTAAGTTGCTAAAGGAACCAGGCTGGACTTAAATTTGCTAGCCCTGCCATGGGGCACGGGGACTCCCTGAGTGGCACTCACCTGGCTCCTTCCTCCCTCCTCGGCTCCCTTTCCCAGCAATCTCTGTCCCACGCTCCCTTTCCCCAGCACTTGGGTGTCTACGACTCTCCCTGCCTTCTGCACCTCTGGCTCCTCAGAAATACCCTGTCGAATCTGGAGCCACAGCCCCCCTCCCCCCACTGGTGGCGTCAGTCCCTCCTCAAGGTACAGAGGATGAAGGGAGGTGGCCATGACTGAGAGGGATCCACAGAGAGCTCCCACCCAGCCCCTGCACTCCACCCCACTTCTCCAGCCCAGTTAGGCTCTCGGGTATGCCCAGGCCCCCCTCTCCCAGCTCCCCAACCACCCGGAAGTCCTCCCTGCAGCCTGCCCTCCAACACTCCAGCTTCCCTAATCCACCCTAGGCTTTCCCACGCCCTGTAGCTGGGATGAACCTGGTGTCCGGGTCTGAGCCGGATCTCCCTCCACAGGGCAGGGCTGAGATTGGGGGAACGCTTCGGGGACCTGCACCCTCTCCCCAGGCTGGAATTTCTCCACTTTCATTTCCTTATTGTCTCTGGGGAAGGGTGTGACAGGGAGCAGAAGGAGGCAAGAGAAGCCAGAAGCTTTCTTTCCAGTCCCAGACCAACAAGGGACCTAGCTACCTTTAAAATAGGGGAGGAACTAGAAATCTGTGCACTTGGGAGTGGATCTCAGCAGTTAGAGTACTCATCTAGCGTGCACAAGGCCCTGAGTTCGATTCCCCCGCACCACATATGCTGGGCATGATGGTGCACACCTGTAGTCTCAGCACTCAGGAGGCTGAGGCAGGAAGACTGCGGTGAGTTCCAGACCAGCCTGGGCCACATAATGAGTTCAGAACCAGCCTGGACTACAGTGTGAGACGCTGTCTCAAAAACAAATGAAAAAAAAAAAAAAGGGGGGGAAGGGGAGCAACTGGAGTAGCTGATCTCTGAGAATCTGGCCGGTGGGGATGCTCCAGCGTGATAACTTCCCACAAGCCAACGGCAGGGACATCGTCACTGCAGCACGGCCCTGTGATGGCAAGGAGGAGCTGGAGACACTCTCAGTTCTCAGTTAACGCTAGACTCTTGTTCTTTCTTTCTCTTTCTTTCTTTATCTCTGTTTTGAGATAAAGTCTCATTCTGTAGACCAGGCTGGCCTCAAACGCAAGGCAATCCTTCTGCCTCAGCCTCCTGAGTGCTAGAATTACAGGCATGCGCCTCCATGCCCAGCTTACATGGTACCAGGGAATCAAATCCAGGGCAGAGCTGTGTCCTCAGCCACAGGCGCATGTATTTCTGTGTGCATTTTTCTGAACCAAGAGGAAGAGTTTGGCTCACTTGATGCAAAGGCTGGGGAAACCATCAGACAGTTGCCCACAAATCGTTTCTAACCACTAACATATACATATACACATATATAGTTAGTTTGTTTGAGGCAGGGTCTCACTGAGTAGTCCATGCTGGTCCTGAACTCACTATGTAGCCCAGGCTATCCTCAAACACACAGCAATCCTTCTGTCTCAGCCTCCCGTGGGCACCACCGCACCTAGCTTAACACCTGGCTTATGTGGTGCTGGGGAACTGGACCCAGGACTGGGGCTCGCTGGTAAGTGCTCTAGCCACTGAGCCACGTCCCCAGCTTCCCCCTCCAGATGTTGACTTTTCCGAAATATGTCCCAAGTGCTGCTCGCCTCCAGGCTGTCCCTCACTTTCTGGCACAATGTCCATACAAATTGTCCCCTAAACTCCGATCGATTCAGACTATGCCCCAAACACTGACTTCTGCCTAGACTCACTCAGTTTCTAAGATGTGCCCTCAAAATACGATGTGGCGTTGGCTCCTTTGGATTGTATGACCATACTCTGAACTCCCCAGGGATCCAGTGGGACTTCCCAGGGCCTGAGTGACTGCCCCCACCCTGCCGGCTCTCTGTTGTCCCCATCAGACAATGGCTGCCTCCCGCTGCATCATGTCTACCTCTCAAGGATCCCAAGCCCTTCCTAGTTGGCCCTACCATACCCAACGTGCACCTAACACCTCTCCAGACCCAGGACTGGCCCCTCCCGGGCACCTTGCCAAGCCCCAAAAGCCTGGGGATCCAGGAGTCTCATCCAACAGCTTCAAAACCGGCCCCCAGTCCCAGGTAATGAAATCTTGACTTGTTGGAGAGTTCAGCCTCTCCAGCCCCATGCCACCACCCCAAGCTCACAGACCCCTTCCAGGTTAAGAATGCAAAGATTCAACCCCCATTTCCTCTTCCCCAACCTCACGCTATTCATCAGAGGGTTAGTGAGCAAAGCGGGAGTCCACACAGCAAGAGAAATGGGAGTTAGGTTTGGGAGATGGCACCTTGTCTGCTAGGGTGAGGGGATTAGGACCTGGCCCTGCCACCTACCCGGGAGCCTGTCTGAGATAGGACTAGACGAGGATTTCAGCAATGGCTGACGTTGCCGCTGTCCCTGCTAAGCAACACAGGTAGACATGGCGTGCCTCTTCTGCTGCAGATGTCACATCTCTCACTCTCAGGTCCCCAAGTCTGATGACATCTGGGTGCCCCTCTGTCCAGGCCACCTGTTATTCCAGACTCCTAAGGGCAGCTTCATCTGAGAACCTCCATTGTCTTACACGTGAGCACCACCAACCACTATTTCTGACCCTAACTTAGCTCCCAGCTGACCCTCCCTCCTGAACCCCGATTCAGACTTCCACCCCATTTTTAGTAGAGGGCTCTGACCCTGGCGACCTCCTCAGGTTGACCCCTTCCCCCATCTCTCAATCTTCCCTTTCCACTCTGAATCCCATTTCCTGAAATCCTCCTGCCCTGGAGCTCTCGGATTCCTGTCTTGGGTTTGCTTATTTTAATCCTTCAGATTTCAGGGCCCCAGCTTTCAGCTCTTGCGTTTAAGGTGTGACCTACGGCCCGGGTTAAATTTTCCACCAATGTAAGCCATGGCCCCGACTAGCCTGCCCAAACCGCTCTCCAAAGCCTTGTCCTCGTCCCTGACTCCCGCATCTGGACTCCGTGTGCCGAGGTCCTCAGCTCCCCAGTTAGCGCCTTGGCCCCCATCGGAGTCCATACTGCCGTCCCTGGCCCCATTTAAGCCCACACTCTGATACCTGCCCCCCCATTTCCCGCTCCGCCATCCCCGAGGACACACCTCGCCCGCCTCCGGGTAGTAGCTCCACTCGGCCAGGTCATGGGCCTCCATCTTCACGGAGCCCAGCATCCCCGGGGCCTGCGCCCCACCCGCCCCGGCTCCGGCCCCGGGGGAACGGTGTGTCCGGATCTCTCGGCGGGCACGCCCGAGGTCCGACCGGCGCCCGCCCGTCCGACAGCCCGGGATCCAGCTGTCCCGGGCTCCGCGGGAGGCGGCCACGCTTTATAGCAGGGACACCCCCGCCCTCGCCCTCCCCAGGCTGCCCTCCCTCCTCCCCGAGGGCGGCGTGCTCGGACTGGGGCGCCCCCTGCGGGACCGCCGGGGACAGACCTCGGGCGCCGGGAGCGCAGCCCGGGACCCAGGGGCTGGCCAAAGACGAAGGCTGAAGGGGCCACGGGGCGGGGGGCACTGCTGATACCCAGGATCGCGGGGGCCGGACTCGGGGCGTGGGCACTCCAGGGAGTTTCATCTTGTCAACCCGAGAGAGCGAACAGCTGGAGCCCAGCACGTCCGCCGCAGAGGAAAGGGGACTCAGAGAGACAGAGGCTCCCGGGGTACTTATACGCCAACGTAAGGACCCATGGGAGATGCTCGGAACCATATTCCCTTTGACAGACGGGAAGACGTTCAAGCTTCCGACGGCTGGAAATGCCTCAGACTCTGTACAGGGTGAAGGCCAACGGCGTTGAAATACCGGGGCCTCTGCTTAGACCTCACTAGTGCCACAAACCACTTCCAAGATGCCAGAGCTTTGCCCAAGCGATTCCCACTCTACCACCGGCCAGCCGTCCAGGGACTCTGGCTCTCCACGAACTACATTTCCCAGAAGGCTCTATCACAACTTCCGCCTGGCGCTTCCACCTGGGACTACATTTCCCAAGAAAGGATGGCGCTCGGTGGCCGGAAAATGGAGACCGCCAGGGCGGAGGCAGGCAGGGAGCGGAAGGCCTCCCTCGTGGCTAGAGTTAGGGGCGGGGACAGGCCTTGGACCGGACTCCATTTCCCGGCGGCCCAATGTGTGCAGAGTGTGCGCAGAGTCACAGCGGAGGGCGGAAGATGGCGGCGGAGGCGTCCGCGGAGGGTAGCTGCTGAGGGGGCGCAAGGGGCACGGAGGCCGGAACCGCGGTGAGCGGAAGGCGGCGTGAGAGCCCAGGGGGAGGAGAGGCCCTGAAGAGGCCGGGGGGCGGGTAGGCGAAAGTTGCTGTGCGGAGAGGGTAGCGGCGGTGTTCGGGGCTCCCGATTCTTCCGCTGCTTAGCACCCCTCCTTGGCTCCTTAGTGCTCACGGGGCAAAGTCTCAGCGTGGCCCCGGGGGGCGCGTCCGGCCCACAGATCTCTCGGATCGCCATCGCGTGTCCGTGCTTATCCACCTGGCACAGTTACGCTGGCCTTTCGGTTCCTCTAACTTGCTAGGCGGCGAACCGCTTTGCCCAAGCTGTTCCTCCGCCTGCAACATCCTGTTACCCATTCTGCCTCGCTAACTCCATTCATCCTTCTGGTCTCCGCACTAACGTCACTTCCTTTGCGAAGTCCTCCTTTCCCGCCCTCTATCCCGAAATCGACCTGTTAAATGGTCTCAGATCCCCGTTCCTTCTCTTCTTGTCACGTGTGGCCTGATTTGTTATTGGACTTTAATTTGTGTGCTACTTTATTATGCCCATGACCATGGGCCTCGTAAGGGAAAGACTTGGGTGTGTCTTATCCTGCACTATCCATCACATTGAAAGAACCCAGTTAATACTCGTTGAATGAATGAAAAATATTAGAGCCGCTCTGTGGGGGTAATAGAGTGATCATATTATCAGGTGGAAGGGGGAAGTCCACTCCCCAAGAGGGAGGGGAAGTGGACATTGTTGATAATAACAAGAAAAAGACTACAGACATCCTAAATATTCTTCATTGGGAAGACTAGCAGGATACATTCCTGTAGTAAAATGCTGCTTAACTGTAAAAAGAGAAAAAGCAAAAGGCAGTGAGGAAAATCTCTATGCATTGATACAGTGGATTCCAACATATGTTAAGTGCTAACGAGTGGCAGGCAGGTCGTCAGCCCTCGGTATCCTGGGTTTTGCATCTGTGGATTAACCAACCTCGGATTGAAAATATTAAGGAAAACCTGTGTCATATTGAACATGTGCAGACTTCTTGTCATTGTTTCTGACACAGTGCAATATAAGTTATTCACGTAACATTTACATTGCATTAGATTTCTTTTTTCTTTTCTTTTCTTTTTCTTTTTCTTTTTTTTTTGAGACAACGCCTTGCTCTGTAGTTAAGGCTGGTCCGGAACTCACTGTGTAGCTCAGGCTGGCCTCACACTCAGGGCAGTCCTCCTGCCTCAGTCTCTGGAGTGCTGGAATGACAGGCCTGCGCTACCATGCCCAGTTTATGTGGTGCTGGGGAGTCAAACACAGGACCTTGCACTCACTAAGCAAGCGCTTTAACCTCTAAGATCTGCCCCCAGCCCTGCATTTGAAATGTTACTTATTTTTTAAATTTGTTTATTTTGAAACTCTGGGCAGTTGCGGCAGGAAGATCACAAACTGAAGCCTAGCCAGAGCAACTTCAACAACTTAGTGAGATTGTATCTCAAAATCAGAAGTAAAAATGGGCTGAGATGTGACTAAATGTTAAGACCTCTGAGTTCCATCTCCAGTACCAGGGGGAAAAGAGAGTAATAATTAACAAGAGAATTAAAAAAAAAAAAGAGGATGTAGCTCAGTATGAAGGCCCTGGACTCAAAAAAGAGGTGAGAGGGGTATGCTTGGCTTATTCACTGGACATTAAGGAAGCCAGTGTGGCTGCAGCAGAGAGAGCTGAGAGGTAAATAGGGACCCATCAAGGTCCTGGAAGGCCTTGTAGGCCCTTCTGAGGGCTGTGGCTTTGGCTCTGTCTCTCTGTCTCTGGGCAAGATGTTGAATTGACAGGCAGCAGGGAAACTAGGGTTCGGCAGATAGTATGAACACTTGCTGTGTGTTATTTAAGAAATACAGAAATATCATTTTTTCTTTTTTTTGAGACAGGGTCTTGCTCTGTGGTCCAGGCTGGTCCTGAATTCACTTCAGAGCCCAGGCTGGCCATGGACTCGCGGCAATCCTCCGGTCTCAGCCTCCCGAGTGCTGGGATTACAGGCATGCGCCACCATGCCCAGCTTATGTGGTGCTGGGGAATCGAACTCGGGTACTTAGCACATGGCTTAGTGCTTGCTCAAGCGCTTTAACTGCTGAGCCATTCCTCCAGCCCTTTTCTTATTTTCTTGTTAACTGTTAATTTTTCCTTTCCCCCTGGTAATGGAGATGGAATCCATGGCTTTAACAATTAGTCACATCCCCAGCCCATTTTGAGTTTTGATTTTGAGATCTAGTCTGACTGAGTTGCTAAGTGGCTTAGGCTGGGCTTGAATTTGTGATCTTCCTGCCTCAGCTTCCCAGAGGGCTGCAATTACAGGCCAGTATGCCAGGCCCAGCTAATTATCAATCATAGAAGTTTATACAGTGTTATTTCCACAGGCATAACAGTAACAGTTGTACTCACCTGCCAATTCCAATGTATTCTTAACCTCCTTTCATCCTGGAAGCCAGGCACTATTACTGTCCCAGTTTTATCAAAGAGGAAACAAACCCAGAGAAGTAGCTTCTCACCTCAGGTCATTTTTTGTGTGTGTACACGCACGGAGAGGGACAGAAATGGATGTAGTTGGCAGTTGTCATGCTGCAGTGCAACCGGCCTCCATGGGCATCTCTTCGCGACAGTAATGCACTGAAATCCCCCAGATTCTTTTGTGGTTTACTTCTGTTTCTGCCTTTTGGTTTTTTGGTTTGTCCTTTCAGGTTTGCTTGTTCGTTTGTTTTTGTAAAAAGGGAGCATGCGGGGCAAGAGGAATAGCTCAGTAGTTAGAGTGCTTACCTAGCAAGATCCTGAATTCGTTTCCCCAGCACCACATAAGTCGGGTATGGTGCCGCATGCCTGTAATCCCAGCACCTGGGAGGCTGGGGCAGGAGGATTGCTGTGAGTTCGAGCCTGGTCTGCATAGTGAGTTCAGGACCAGCCAGGACAGAGTGAGACTGTGTCTCAAAAAAAGAAAGAAGCATACAGTAGATACTAATTTCTACTTTGCTGATTTTCATTTCAGATACACCTTTCCTTTCGCTGTGTATTTTCCTCATTTCTTCTTTCATATTCATTCATTCCTTTCTACAGCCAGATACGTCCCCCTCCCTGTAGCAGGGGTTGTTTCAAAGGTCACCACGCATAGAAAAGAAGAGAATATACTACAGTGTAAAAATTTGTTTAGGATTAATTCATCATAGTTCTTGAAGTCAAATTTGATGCTATGAGAAAATCATGCCAGCACTAATTTTAAGGTATAGAGTGTCCCAAAAGTTGCCATACATCTAAAAATTTAGTAAACTTTCTATTTTTTTCTTTTTCTTTTTCTTTTTCTTTCTTTTTTTTTTTGAGACAGGGTCTCACTCTGTAGTCCAGGCTGGTTCTGAACTCACTCTGTAGCCCAGGATGGCCTCCAACTCACAGAAATCCTCCTGCCTCAGCCTCCTGAGTGCTAGGATTGATTACCACTTCACCTGGCTTATGTGTTTTTTTTGAGGCAGGGTCTCATTCTGTAGCCAGGCTGGTCCTGAACTCACTGTGGAGTCCAGGCTGACCTTAGACTCACTGCAGTCCTCCTGTCTCAGCCTTCCAAGTGCTGAGATTATAGGTGTGGACCGCCACACCCAGCTTACGTGGTGCTGGGTAATACAGCCAGCTACTTAGTGCTTGACTTGGCAGTTGATAGGCATGCGCTTTAACCACTGAGCCATTCCTCCAGCCACACTTAATAAACTTTTAAGATACCTTGGAGGGATTGAATCTAACAGCTGTCTCAGCTAGCCCTCTATCACTAAGCTCTATCCGTAGTCTTTTTTATTTAATATTTGTTCTGAGACAGGGTCTGAGTTGCCCAGGCTGCACTTAAGCTTATGTTGCCCCTGCCTCAGCCCCCTGAGTAGCTGAGATTACAGGTGTGTGCCACCCCTGGGCAACCACATAGTCTTATTATGTGGATATATCATAGTTTTTTTTTTTTATTTTAGAATACTTGGTGTGGAGGCTGGGGGTGTATCTCAGTGCTTAAGTACTTGCCTAGGAAGTGCAAGGCCCGGGTTCATCTCACTAGCGCCACATAATAGCTGGGCCTAGTGGTTGGTACACACCTGTAATCCCGTGCTTGGGAGACTGAGGCAGTCTAGGTTACATGGTGAGCTCAGGACCAGCCTGGATGTAGAGTGAGACTCTGTCTCAGAATACAAAACAAAACAAAATACCCCCTTTACGGAGCAGCTGGAATGTTGTGTTTTTCAGCAGGCCTTTTCTGATGTGGCAGGTCCTGCTCTGTGCAAGCTCAGAGACTGGTGTTCCTTGGAACTGTTTTAAAAAGTTGCTCTGGTGCCCAGTCCAGACTTCACCCAGGTCAGGGGGCAGGAGGCCCAGAGACCAGCAAGGTGGCAGTTATGCATTCATTTGGTCGTCATTCAGCAGAGGTGTGTGGTTAGCCCATATGTGTGAAGTACACGAGTTCTTCCCAGAGCTCCACATCTGACCTGGGAGACAGCACTGTCACCCATTGTACCCCCTGTGCACACATCCCATTCCAGAGACTGACCCTGGAGAGGGGAAGGCCAGCCAGGGAAACAGGCAGGGAATGAAGTTTGAGCCTTCTGCAGGGGATGGGGTGACGGTCCATCCCAGACTGGCTATAAGAGTTCAGAGATTGATACAGCCCCTTCTTTTCCAGGGAGTACCTGAGGACAGCCATGGCAAGCAGCAGCGGAGACAGCGTCACCCGCCGTAGTGTGGCTTCACAGTTTTTCACACAAGAGGAAGGGCCAGGCATCGATGGCATGACGACCTCAGAAAGGGTGAGCATGGCGAGGAGGGCTGGCAAGTGGGGCGTTGTCTCTGCCCTTGGGGAGTGTACCCTAAATGGCTGAGCCCAAGGAGTGGCAGAGGCTGGCCTGGCCCTGGAAGGCCAGCTCCATCCCCTGCCTTGCCCCTGTTTCCAGGTGGTGGATCTCCTGAACCAGGCAGCACTCATCACCAATGATTCAAAGATCACAGTGCTCAAACAGGTGAGATGAGGGCTCCTGGTCACAGAGGACAAGGGATGGTGTAGGAGGAATAGCTCCATCAGTCAACACTGGTGCCTGTCCTCCAGCAGCAGGTGTGTGTCTGCCGCAGAGCCTAGTGCGATGCAGGCCTGCTGTTGTTCCGTCCTCCCCAGAGCTCCACGGAATGGCGTGTCAACCCCCACACACACACTTCGAGCACGCAGAACAGACCTCACGCTTATGTAGCCCAAGGACACTGTCAGCAGCTGGCTGAGTTGCATCCTGATTCCTTTGCCATTTGTCATTCCTTTTTTCTACTGTTAAGGGCCAGTGTAGTGGGCAATATATGCCTGTCATCACATGGTAATGATCCAGACTGTGCAGGTGTGGTATGGAGAAGCCTGGCGGCTGTGGGAGCTATGGCCTTGGAACAGGGCACCAGGAAGAGCTCTTTGGAAGAGAGAACATTTGAGTCAAGTCATAAGGGATCAGAGAGCGGGATGTACCTCATAAGAGGGGAGAGTCTCAAGCAGAGGGAACCAAAGCATGTACCAAAGCAAAGGTGGGCATAGTTCAGAAGAGGAGGCAGTTGGAGGTCAGAGACTGTAGGATGGGGTTCCTGGGTGAGACCCCAGTTCTACTGCTTGCTCCACGTGTGTCCTTGGGAAGTCACCACTGCCTGCATGGTGGAGTGGGTGCGGTGCTGATGGTGGTGAGAGCAGGGCCTGTGCCAGCTCTGGGCTTGCACGAGGTGTCAGTGGGAGGGGCTTACTCCAGATGTGCACATTCGGGAGCTTCAGGGAATGGTTCTCATGGTCATAAAATGTTGCGGAATGGTGGAAATTGAAGGGCAGGGGAAAGGAGGCCGAATCTCAGGAAGGTCAGAGCCTGGGGCAGTTCCCCATCTCCTGTGTGTCATGTGCTCACTGCCTGCTCATGCTGCCCCTTGGAGGGTCACACTGAGGCCTCACAGCAGGTCTGGGAGTTAACAGCTAAGGTTCTCATTTTCACAGAGCAGCTAACTGAGGCTCAGAGAAGGGAAGCTGCTTGCCCCGTACCCTAGGAGTGAGTGGCAGAGCAGGAGCTGAACTAAGTTCCTCTGCTGTCTAGTCCCATGCAGTCTCTTCTACTCCTGTGTTCATTGGATCCTGGTTTTATTTATTATTTATTCTTTTATTAGTATGTATTTGTGAAACATAATAACAATCAGCTTGAGAAATTATGTTGGTTGGATCCTGAGGTTTTTTTTGTTTTGTTTTTAGTTTTTGATATGGAGACTCACTCTGTAGTCCAAGCTACTCCTGAACTCATTAGGTAGCCCAGACTGGAGTCAACACCACACCCTGCTTATGTGATGCTTGGGAATCAAACCCAGGGCCTTGTGCTTGCTGGGCAAGCACTCCAACACCTTAGCTACACCCTCAGCTTCAATTGGATCCTGGTTTTATGTGTCTGTTCTTCGTCCCTGTGCCAATCTGCTTACAGGTCCAGGAGCTGATCATCAACAAAGACCCCACACTACTGGACAACTTTCTGGACGTGAGTGGCCAATAGAATGGAGAACATCATGGGGCTGGAGGAAAAACACAGTGGTTAGGGCACTAGCCTAGCAAGTGCAAGGCCCTCAGTTTGGTTCTCCAGTACCACATAAACTGGGCGTGGTGGTGCATGCCTGTAATCCTAGCACTCAGGAGGCTGAGGCAAGTGGATTGCTATAAATTTGGGGCCAGCTTGTGCTACATAGTGAATTCAGGATCAGACTGGACTATAGAGTGAGACCCTGTCTCAGAAAAAAAGAAGAAAGAGAGAAGAAAGGGGCTTGGACATAGAGGGGCAGAGATAGATTCTGGTGTAACCCTCTCTCTACCATTGGCAGGAAATCATCGCTTTTCAAGCAGATAAGTCAATCGAAGTGCGAAAATTTGTCATTGGCTTCATTGAGGAAGCATGGTATGAAGTGGCCCTAGACGCCCTGCTGTCTGCTGCTAGACTCCTCCTCCTTCCCTGTGCATTGACTCCCCAGCAAATGCCTAGCAGCGTCGAAGCCCTGGGTCATTTGGGGTTGCTCAGTGTCTCCTGCACGTGATTGCTCAGTTGTCGGGAAGGGCATCAGCCCTACTTCACCACATGTACAGCAAATCATTTTTTTCTGTTTTTTTTCCTTTTATTTGCTTATCACACCCCTTTCCCTTTTGTACCCTAGCACCACCTCTCCCCAACTTTCCCTTTCCCTCTCCACAAAGTCTGTCTTCTTTCTTCCTTCCATATCTTACATTTTTTATGGTTTGGCTTATCTCATATGAGAGAAACCATATGATATTTAACTTTTTGGGTCTGATTCATTTCGCTGAGTGTAATGTCTTCAAAGGTGCATCCATTTTCCTACAAATGACCCAAGCTTGTCACTCTTAATGGCAGAGTAATATTCCATTGTGTACATACAGCACATCTTCCATCTGTTCATCTGTGGTCAGACATAGTGGCTTGTTCCAACACTCGACTCATAAATTATTGCAGCAGATCATTTTAGCCATTGCATCTGTCATTGTCCAAACCACAATCCCCTCCTGCCTGAGTGACTTCCTTGGCCACCTTTCTGGCACCCATTTTTTGGCTCAACTCTTGCTATTATTATTATATATATATATTTACAATGAAATGGTAGAGTACTTGCGTAGCATGCATGAGGTCCTGTGCCTGAGTTCTATTAACAAAGAAAGAAAAATGACCCTGTAGTGCTCAGACCGGCCTAGTGATTATATAAGACAAAGTGGTTTAAAGTAACCTCAGTGGCCGATATGTACTGAATGCTTTCTACCTGTCACGTCAAAGTACTTTGTATTTTGTAATTTTTCACAACATAAGCACTAGGTGCCTATGTTACTATCCTATGTGAGATGAGGTCATCTGCCCAAATTCACACAGCTGCCTGGCTCTGCTGCTCTGTACTGGGCAGCAGGGCCCTGAACGGGCAGTGAATTGGACCTTGCAGAACCAGCTAAGATGGCCGGTTTAAGGACAGCTTGGCCCAGAGGCACCCGGCACTGTTCTCAGCTTCCAGAGTAGGTGCAGTCCTGACTGCCAGCTCTGTTCTACTCCCATGAGAGACTGACTTCCCTTTGCACCTGGGCTCCAGTTCCCTCCCACTGCTTGCCCCTGAGGCCACCTCACCTACCCTCCCACAACACATTTTTTTTTCCCCTTCCCAGCAAGCGAGATATTGAGTTACTGCTGAAGCTGATAGCAAACCTCAACATGCTCCTGAGGGATGAGAACGTGAACGTGGTGAAGAAGGCCATCCTCACCATGACGCAGCTCTACAAGGTGGCCCTGCAGGTGAGCGCTCCCCCCTCCCTGCCGCTTCCCCCCCCCCCCCCCCCCCCCCCCCCCCCCCCCCCCCCCCCCTCTCCGTTTCCGCGACAGGCTTGTCTGCAGACTTCCATGCTGGAGTTCAAACCCGGGTGGATCCCATTGCTCATGGGTGAAATGTGCTGTTGGTGTATGGAAACAGACACACAGGTCTCACGTCACTTCCTGGATCATGGAGTTGCCGTGAACACATTCTTCTCTTAGTCCACTTACTCATTCAGTGCAACAAACATTCCCTGCGTACCTCATCTGTGCCCAGCCCTGTGCTAGGTGGGACTAGGGACACAATTGTAAGTAAGACACTTGGGGGCCTGCCTTCATGGTCCTCACAGCCCACTAAGGAACACAGATCCTTATTTAATTTTTGTTTTTGAAATAGGAATTCACTGAGTACTCCAGGCTGGTCTTGAACTTACAACAATTCTTCTGCCTCAGCCTCCTGAGTGCTAGAGAATTGAACCTAGGCCTCAGTGCTTGCTAAGCAGGCGCTTGATCCACATCCCAAGGACCTAATTTAAAAGTCATCTAACTATTGATCATAGGCAGTGGTGTGAAGAGTACACCCTCATGTGATGCTCGTGTGGTGCCCATGGTGTTAATGAAATGGGTGAAGCCATTTGAGCGCTGCATCCTGGTGAAGCACCATTGTTACCCGTAGCTTCCTTAAGATTTGAGGCTTTGTTGCTGGATTCTCACCATCTGTGAGCCCTACCTGGATAGGGTCAGACCTGTGTTGGCCACCACTGAGCTGGGGACGTGGTTGGGACTCGGGAGCTCTTAGCCAAATGAATGTAGTCGTAATCATTTATAGGTCTCCAGGTGGTAGTTCAGGGCATTGGTGACTGATGTGCTGCACCTGTTTTCTCTCCCACCCCGTCCTGGCCCTGTGGCAGTGGATGGTGAAGTCAAGGATCATCAGCGAGCTCCAGGAAGCCTGCTGGGACATGATGTCTGCCATGGCTGGGGACATCATTCTGCTGTTGGACTCTGAGAATGATGGCATCCGTACCCATGCCATCAAGTTTGTGGAAGGCCTCATCGTCACCCTGTCACCCCGCATGGCTGACTCAGAGATTCCCCGACGCCAGGAGCACGACATCAGCCTGGACCGCATTCCTCGGGACCACCCCTACATCCAGTACAGTGAGTGACACCCAGCCCCCGGCCCCCTTCCTCTTCTCCCCTCCCTTTCCTTCCTGCCTTTCTTGGCTTTTGGTTTGTGGAGACCAAAACTAAAACCAAAAGTGTAGTGATTAAGAGCCCCGAGGCTAGGTTCAAATCCCAACTTTACTACCTACTCACTAGGCCTTGAGTGAATTCCTTCTTGCCCAACTTCATTGTCTCATGTTGTTGTTTTTTGTGTAGTGGAGGTGATGGTAGTTCTCCTTTTGTGGACTTAGAGTGAGGTTCCATAGGGTATAAGCTAATTAATGCAACTAGTTGTATACTTTTCTGCTTTTGTTCTTTTTCTTTTCTTTTCTTTTCTTTTTTTTTTGAGACAGGGTCTCACTCTGCAGCCTAGGCTGGTCCTGAACTCACTGTGAAGCCCAGTCTGGCCTTGGACTCATGGCAGTCCTCCTGCCTCAGCCTCGTGGGTGCTAGGATTAGAGATGTACATGTATCACCATGCCCAGTTTATGTGGTACTGGGGAATTGAACTCAGGGCTAGGTGCTTACTAGGCAAACACTTTTAACTGCTGTGCCATTCCTCCAGCCCTTCTCTTTTCTTTTAAGATAAGGCCTTGCTCTGTAACCCAGGCTGCCTCAAATTTGCTCTTCTTCTGTCTCAGCCTCCTGAGTGCAGATATTAACTGTTTTTATGTATCATGTCACAATCCCTTTAATATGGCTAGCTGGGTATGGTGGCACATGCCTGCAATCCCAGCACTCTGGGGAACTGAGAGGCAGGAGGATTGTAAAGATGGGCAAGATGCAAGATAGTGATTTAGTGAGACCTTGTCTCAAAAAAAAAAAAGTGCTAGGTTGTAGCTCAGTATAAAAGCCCTAGGTTCGGGCTGGAGGAATGGCTCAGCGGTTAAAGCAAGTACCCTAGTTTGATTCCCCAGCACCACATAAGCTGGGTGTGGTGGCACATGCCTGTAATCCCAGCACTCAGGAGGCTGAGACAGGAGGATTGAGGCTGAGACAGGAGGATTGCCCTGAGTCCAAGGCCAGCCTGGGCTCCAAAGTGAGTTCAGGACCAGCCTGGACTACAGAGTGAGACCCTGTCTCAAAAAAATAATAAAAATAAATAAATAAATAAAAGCCCTAGGTTCAGTCTCTAGTACTGGGGCAGGGCGTGGGGAAGAGTGACATCTTTCCCATCTTTCCTATCAAAATTATGACCAGTTGCTATAATACAATCTTTTATACTGTAGTTGTGTCACATCTGTTGAGTCTTTCTCAGCGATGAACATTCAGGTTGTATCTTTCTCTTTCAAATAATGTGGAATTCAGTATGTTTATCCACCAACTTTAAGCATTAACTCTTGGAGGCTGGATAAGGACACTAGTACTAAAGGGACCTTGAGTTCTTTGCCTACGTGTACAGACCTACGTATACATACTCAAAATTTGACCTCAGCATAGTTTATGTAGCCACTTTCCTATAAATCGATGTTTAAAATTCCAGTACTCTTCTGCTATTGGAAGACTGTGCTTTGGATATCCTCATGACTTAGTTTATATCCTTATTAATAGTTTCATGGGACTCATCACTTGCTATATTTCCTGTATTTTTCTGGCCAATCCAGCTATCTGAGAACAAGTCCCCCCTTTCCTTTAGTCTCCCAAAGCTGCTGTCTCTTGCGGCCTGCATGGAAGGACTGCACTGACTGGCTCTCTCCTCTCCCTCACTAGATGTTCTTTGGGAAGAGGGCAAGGCAGCCTTGGAGCAGCTGCTCAAGTTCATGGTGCACCCTGCCATCTCTTCCATCAACCTGACTACCGCATTGGGGTCCCTCGCCAATATTGCCCGCCAGAGACCCATGTTCATGTCTGAGGTGATCCAGGCCTATGAAACACTGCATGGTAGGTTGAGCCCTGCCCCCTGCCTTCTGGAAGAATATGAGCTGGTGCATCCCTGAGAATCGGTCATCACTATAGCTGTGGGCACAAGGGAAAAGGTTCTCTGTATCACATGGGAATCTTTGCTTTGCAGTAGAAACTTGGCTCCAAAGTGGCTTTTATATTGAGCTGTATGTGAGTGAAATGACATGTTGTCTGTGAAATACTTGCTAGTATTCCAGACACTCCTCCTCGCACCCTCAGAAAGGGAGGCTGTGTGTTTCAGAATCAGCAAAATGTTTGTTGGTGACTGTGTGGAAACTCATATGAGCTCTGCTTTTATACATAGATGAAACTGGCAAGTCTGGGGTTGAGGCTGTGGATGCTTTTTCTGTCTCATGGCTCCTCTTCATCGTGGCTTCATTCTCCAGCTCGTTATTGAGATAGCAAAGATGGCCCCATAGCTCCGGATTTTTATTCCATCCACTTAGCAACTCCAGGGAAACCCAGAGTGTTCCTTTCATCATTCCAGCAAGAGTCCAAGGGCTGATGCTCATTGTTTCTGATTGGTCAAGCAGAGATGATGAGCCTGTTCCTGAACCTATCACAGTGGCCAAGAATGTGGTGTTCTCCTTAACTACCCTTCTCATGCACACCTGGATGGAGGACGGAGACTGGGTGGTTCCCTCAAAGGGGAATGAGAGTGTTTTCTTGGCCTAGGAACAGGCAGTGTACTGTGGGCAGGCTAAATTACCGGTGTCCTCTTTCACTCCAGAGCAAGGGAGGCTGGCTTGTGAAGGTGATCAGCAAACTCTGGAGTGTCATTCTGGTGTCAGGGAGACCAGCATGAGCTTAGCCACAGTTTGGTAGGGAGTTTGTGGGGATGAAAGTGGTGATTATGTGCCTCCTCACTGGAAGCATTTGGAATCCAGACTGGAGATGGAGGGAGCTGAGGCTTTATGGTTAATAAGATGGAAGTTGAGTGTCTGTCTGTGTAAGGGACTAATGCCGGAGGAAGCCTCTAGGGCTTGCATCAACTTGTCACGGGGAGAACCACACAGACACTAGGTCTGAAGCCACAGGAGCTTTCCTGGGATTGGCTGCAAGACCTCTGCCCAAGTTTGGGTTTGGGAGTCGAAACCAGCAAGACCCCCTGAGATCTGCCCAGAGCACAGACTCCTGCTTCTTTCCTTGCAGCCAACCTGCCCCCAACACTGGCCAAATCTCAGGTGAGCAGTGTGCGCAAGAACCTGAAGTTGCACCTGTTGAGTGTGCTCAAGCACCCAGCCTCCTTGGAGTTCCAGGCCCAGATCACCACCCTGCTGGTGGACCTGGGCACACCACAGGCTGAGATTGCCCGCAATATGCCCAGTGGCAAGGATGCCCGCAAGCGACCCCGGGATGACTCGGATTCCACGCTCAAGAAGATGAAGCTGGGTGAGCTCAGAGCCGAGGCCCGGACGCGCCCGCCGCGGGTGGTGTGGGGCCTGTCCTGCCAAAAGTGTCATGCTTGATGCTAAACTGTGCACTTTGTTTAATTTATAATGTATAAGTAATATCAAGACAGTTATTTAGGTGTGTAATACATTTAATAAGTAATTATGAATTTTTAAAAATTCATAAAATGAAAGTAGTCCTCGTCCTTTGCCCTTCCCAAAAGTAACCACTTCCTAAGCATGCTTAGGAATGCTTTATATGTGTCCAGCCCTTCTCTTTCTGGGTTGTGTGTGCCAAGCCCAGGACCCTGACACCATGCTATGCCACATCCTCAGCCTTTTTTTTTTTTTTTTTTTTTTTTGAAACAGGGTCTCACTAAGCTGCCCAGACTGGATTTAAAATTGCTATGTCCTATTGCCTGAGCCTCCTAGAATACTGAGATTATAGGACTATATCACTGATCTGGCTCCAGACTTTATTTTTGGGTTGAGACAGTGTCTTAGGAAGTCACTCAGTTGTCCAGGCTGTACTTGAACCTGCAGTCCCCTTTCCTTGGCAGACTGCTGAGATTCCAGGCATGTGTCACTCATGGCAAGCATTTTTATTTTGATTTCTATCCTGTAGTATTGGAGATTGTATCCATGGCCTTTGTGCTGAGCTATGCCTTCAGTCCTCCCATATAAATATTTTTTTAACATAGGATCTTGCTAACTAGCTTCAGTTGGACTTGAATTTGTCATTCTCCTGCCTTAGATTCCCAAAGTGCTATGATTATAGGCCTCTGCACTCTAGCTTGTATTATTTATTAATGGTGTTAATTATGGCAGCCCACTCAAAAAATTTAAAAAATAAGAAACATGTTTTAGTATAAAGAGTGACATAACTGGGCTTGGGCGCGCATGCCTGTGATCCCAACACTAGGGAGGCTGAGGCAGGAGGACTGCTGTGAGTTCAAGGCCAACCTGAGCCCCATAGTGAATTCAGGACCAGCCTGAGCTACAGAGCAATACCTTGTCTCAAACAAACAAACAAACAAACAAACAAACAAAAAAACCCCAGTGACGTGGGAGTCTAAATCTTGCTTTATGTGTTTGTGGTACTGGCGATCAAGCCCAGGACTCTCATTCTGAGCTGCACTTCAGCTCCATTTTTATTTTTTTTATTGAAAGGCGTTCTTGCTAGGTGGGCTTGCACACGTGGTCCTTCTACCTCAGTGTCCCAGAGTGCTGGGGTGAGAGGCCCGTGCTACCAGGTCTGCTTCCGCTGTCACTTTTCATATTCGTACTATGCAGTGTGCTGTACCTCGATGTATTCTCATGTCCTTTCATTTATCTTTGCCTTGAAACTCTGTGTCTGTACATGGAAGCCTCCTGTATCCGCATTAACGGTAGCCGGACAGCCTAGTGCCTGTGGCACTTTAACGGTCCCTTTGTGGATGGACTTTTCATTTGTGTCTGTTGATCTAATATTCAAGTCTTGGGTGAATATTTAAATATAATTTCCCGTGTGAGATTCCTGAGGCAAGGGGCTTGTGCATTTAAAAGTATCTTTGGCTCTCTGATTTGATTTTTCTATTTCTTTAAATTTGCTGTTTTGAAATAATTTTGAAATGACGTGCATGTTACACAAATAGTCCTTCTGTCTCAGCCTTCCTAGTACTGGGATTACAGGCATGCGCCAGCACACCTGGCTTAGGTGGTGCCTGGGAATCAAACTCCAGTACTTAACGCTTGACTTAGCACTTACTAGGCAAGTGCTTTAACTGTTGAGCCATTCCTCCAGCCCCGTGCCCAGATTTTGATTCTTTTTTTTTTCTTTCTTTCTTCCTTTTTTAACATTTCTTTCTAGTGTAAGAAATCATTCTGATATATTTGATATTATCCTTGCCCTGGGA
>PVKB01002030.1:44114-231296 GCA_004027205.1 Ctenodactylus gundi
TCCTTTTTTTTTTTTTTTTTTTTGAGACAGCATCACTCTGTAGTCCAGGCTGAACTCACTGTGTAGCTCAGGCTGGCCTCAAACTCAGCAATCCTCCTGCTTCTGCCTCCTAAGTGCTGGAATTACAGGCATGTACCACCATGCCCAGTAGATTTTTATGTGGTGCTGGGGCATTAAGCCTGGGACCTTGTGCATAGTAGGCAAGTGCACTAACCAGTGAGAGGCTCCCAGCCCCAAAACACTATGTTACTAAAGTAAGATATGGGGGTTTTAGGTGGGTATGGTGCATAGCACATATAATCCCAGCAGTTGGGATGCTGAAGCAGGAAGATTGCCATGAGTTTGAGACCAGCCTGGACTATAGAGTAAGACCCTGCCTCTAAACAAATAAATAAACTTTTAAAAATACCTTTTGGGATTTTGTTTTCTGCCTATCTCTGATTCCTAGTAAAGTTTATTGCTCTTTCATAGATGGAAGTTTGTAAGCAATAAAACTCTGAAATTTTTTTTTCAAGATGTAAAATGTATCTTTATTTAGAAACAGAGGGATAGAAAGCTTATCCAAGAAGGGGTTCCATGTGGGTTTGCCTTCATAAGTTATTAGCTAACCTTTCCATTAAGTACCTTGTCTTCTGGGGTCGGGTGTAGCTCAGCGAGAGAGCGCCTGTCTGCATGCATGAGGCCCAGGGTTCCATCGCTGGGCTCCACTGTGAATAACCACGGTAATATTGTCTTCTTGGAAGTTAGTGAGATAGAAGAGTTTGGTTTGGTCCTGTTTCCCACATGAGGAGAACTGAGGCCCAGAAAGAGGTAAATCATTGCCCAAGGTCACGAGTGCTTCAGTGGCAGAGAAGGGGCTGCTCCTGCTCATGGAGGTGGGCTCGAGGCAGGGCTACCTAGGCTCCTGGGAAAGAAGGAGCCTGTTGCCTTCGGCAGAGCCAGCAACTTCTCCCCATCCTAGAGCCCAACCTAGGGGAAGATGACGAAGACAAAGACTTGGAGCCTGGACCCTCAGGGACCTCGAAGACCTCAGCCCAGCTCTCAGGCCAGTCAGATACAGACATCACAGCTGAGTTCCTGCAGCCTCTGCTGACGCCAGACAATGTGGCTAATCTGGTGAGGATGGTGGGAGCATTTCCCCAGGGCATGAGGAAGGGTCCCCTTGTTCTTCCTGTCTCTACTCCACACTGACTGCACTCTCCAGGCATCCGTCCCAGGAGAGGGTGCTCCAGTGGGCTGTCCTACCCCCCGTGGACCCCTGCTTTCATCCTTACCTCTTCATGTCATTTGTTACAACTGCCTAGTGGTTCCTCTGGGTTGTCCAAGTCCCCGCCCAAACCCATTCAACCCACTCTTACTCTCCTCATGTGCCATCCTGCTCTGTCCTGTCCTGTCCCTGGAGAGGCTGGGGGTGGGTAATTGAATTGCTTGGGATGGGATCAGCTTTCTCAGGAGCTGGGCTACATGAGGATAGACCCCAGGTGGTCATTTTCCAACTGCTTGCCTGTTGAGTTAATGTTTATGAGAGGCTTCCTCCTGGGTACCCTGCAGGTCCTCATCAGCATGGTGTACCTGCCCGAGGCCATGCCTGCCTCCTTCCAAGCCATCTACACCCCTGTGGAGTCTGCAGGCACCGAAGCCCAGATCAAGCACCTTGCTCGGCTCATGGCCACACAGATGACAGCTGCAGGACTGGGTCCAGGTGAGTGCGGCGTGGAGCTGACCAACCCAGCTCGGGGCTGGCACTAGGTCCTCTTTAGTGGAAGATGACAATCATACACCATCTAGAATGCAATTACAAGCCCTAGAGGTGGAGTGTTCAGTGTTGTCAGGCCCTAGGCTTTGAAATCCAGTAGACCTGGTTTTGAGATCCACATTGAACCAGAGTTTGTCATCCACTGAATAGCTGTGTGCTTTTGCCAGATTACTTAACCTTTCTGTCTGTAAGTTTTGCCCTACTCCAGTAGTACTTTTGCAGTATAAGTTACATACAGTGAGCCGGGTGTGGTGGTGTATGCCTATAATCCTAGCACTCTGGGAGGCTGAGGCAGGGGAATTTCAAGTTCACGCCCAACCTGGGCAATTTAGCAACTTAGTGAGAACCTGACTCAGAATCAAAAAAAGGGCAAGGTTGTAGCTCAATGCAAAGTTCGAGTACCACTAAATAAACAAGTAGTACAGTGAAATGGACAGAGTCTACCCTGCTTGTCCTCCTCTGCCTGGGAAGCTCAGCCCCCAGAGTCTGGGTTGTCTAAAATGTGCTCCTTAGTGAGGTTTTTTTTTTTTTTTTTTTTTTTTTTTTTTTTTTTTTTTTTTTTTTTTTTTTTTTTTTTTTTTTTTTTTTTTTTTTTTTTTTTTTTTTTTTTTTTGTGACCACATCTTGCTCTGTAATGTAGACTGTTCCTGAACTAACTGTGTAGCTCAGTCTGGCCTCAAATTCAGAGCAATCCTTCTGCCTCACCCTCCCAATTGGGATTATAGGCATTTGCCACCATGCCCACCTTAATGTGGTGCTGGGGAATCGAATTCAGGGCCTTGTGCTTGCTAAGCAAGCACTCTAACCACTGTGCTATTCCTGTAGCCTAAATTTTCACAGAATAAAAACACCAGTGTAAATACCACACAGATTGACATATAGGCCATTTCCATCACTCAAGAAAGTTCCCCTTGATTTGGTCCAGGTAAGATCCTGTCTCAAAAAAAATTGAGCCGAGCACTCAGCAGGTCCTGGGATAGGAGCAGATGGGTCTGACACCCTGGCTGACCATTGGCTGCCTGCCCATAGGTGTGGAGCAGACCAAACAGTGCAAGGAGGAGCCCAAGGAGGAGAAGGTAGTGAAGCCAGAGAGTGTCCTGATCAAGCGGCGGCTGTCTGTCCAGGGCCAAGCCATCTCGGTGGTAGGCTCTCTGAGCTCCATGTCCCCCCTGGAGGAGGAGGTGCCCCAGGCCAAGAGGAGGCCAGAGCCCATCATCCCTGTCACACAGCCACGGTGAATCCCCTTCTGGGTGCTGGGGTGGGTGGAAGCCCTGCCCTGCCCTGGGCTGCTTCTCAGCTCATGTGTATAAGTGTGAAGCAGACAGAGGAAGGTCTGGACCAGGTTCCCTCTGCATCTAGAGTTTCCATCCCCACTGACATCTGTGGTTGCCTAGAAAGATGCTCTCTGTCTCATTTGGGGAGGTAGTAATATCTTTCTCCTAAGGATTGAGGAGGAACTACATCAGCTCGTGATGATGGTCAGGAAATTCCATCTGATGAGACTGAAGGTTGAGAGTGACCAACTGGAAGACTAAAGCATTTAGCCTGACTCCTGACGTGCCCTGTGGCCTCTGGCTAATCCTTTCATCTTTGTTCCTTTCCCCTTCTTGGTGGTGGTTGTACTGGGGATTGAACCAGGGCCTTCACATTGAGCTACACCTCCAGCCCATTTATTTTGAGACAGAGTCTGAGTTGTTACATTGCCCAGGTTGGGCTCAAACTTGTGATTCTTCTGCCTTAGCCTTCTGGAGTGCTGAGATTGTAGCCTGCGCCACTGCTCAGCTATCCTTGTTCTCTATATCTCCTGCCACCACAGAACCAGTCATCTGGGCCATGCCAGAGCCTGCTCTGAGCCAGCGTCACCTGCCGCTCTGCAGCCTCTCTGCCCCTCCCTTCCCCCCTCAGCTGGTTCCACAGCAACAGGGTCTCTGTACTTGTCCTCTCTGCCTGGAAAGCTCCGCCCCCAGTCTGGGTTGTCTTGTGCCCACCTCCATCCTCCTGTCCCTCCTCACAGCAGCCTGCCCTCAGACACTGGCCAGAACAGTGTCTACTTCGTCACTCCTCAGCCCTCACCCTGGGAGTTTAAATGCAGCCCATTCTGAGTGGCCTGCCTGTGCCCTGAGTGGAGCGTTGCCTGGCTGGCATGGGTTGCAGCAGGGGCTCACTGAGTCACTATGTCCCTATCTCTACTCTCCCATGTAGGCTGGCGGGTGCTGGTGGACGCAAGAAAATCTTCCGTCTGAGCGACGTGCTGAAGCCCTTGACGGATGCCCAAGTGGAGGCCATGAAGCTGGGCGCTGTAAAGCGGATCCTGCGGGCCGAGAAGGCTGTGGCCTGCAGTGGGGCTGCCCAGGTGTGCCCTCGCTCCCAGCTCATCCTTCCAGGGCCTCTCCCCAAGGGCCGATCTTGCTTGGAAGTGAAGAGCCACCAGAGTTACGAGTCCCTGGCTGCAGACCCCAGCCCTGATGCTCTTAGCCTGTCCTCCACCCCACTTCCGTCCTCCATTAAGGGGAGACAGGAGCAGCATTTCTCTGTGGTGATGAAGGAGAAATGACCAGGTGCATGTGTGGGTGGTCCTAGGTGGCTGTGGCCAGGGCCAGGAAGTACTCGGCGACCAATGTGGCTCCTGTGCTGCTGGTCCTGTCTGGTCATTACCCTTCTTGGTATTCATTTTCAGACAAGCTAATTTTGAGTCCTGATTCTGCTGCTATCTATTGCTGTTGCTTCCAAGGACTTTCCCCCATTCTTTCAAGTTAATTTGTAATTAGCCAGTAACACACTCTTCTGTTAAGCAGCATTTCCAGGCAACACACAAACTGGACAGCCTGGCTTAGCTGTCCACTGCACCCTGTCCCTTCCCCAGAGGTGACTGCACATAAGTAGGGGATGTTCCTGGGTCTCTTTCTGTGCTCTGAAGTACCCAGATGTTCCTCCTGGAAACTCACTTTTACTCAGTGACGCCTGTTTTCTTTTTTTCTCCATTCTGCCACGTGGAGGCTGGGCACGGGCCTTCAGCGTGCTCTCCTCATGTAGTATGTCTGCATCAGAGGCCATCAGCTCCAGAGGGAGAAGTGGCGGGGAAGGTTTCAGGGTGCCTGGATTGCCCACCTCCACACTGACACACCTGCCCTTCTTTCTCCAGGTACGCATCAAGATCCTAGCCAGCCTGGTGACGCAGTTTGACTCTGGTCTCAAGGCTGAGGTCCTGTCCTTCATCCTGGAGGATGTGCGGGCCCGCCTGGACCTGGCTTTCGCCTGGCTCTACCAGGAGTACAACGGCTACTTGGCAGCTGGAGCTGCAGGCTCCCTGGACAAGTATGAGGACTGCCTCATCCGCCTGCTGTCCGGCCTGCAGGAGAAACCGGACCAGAAGGATGGGTGAGGGCATCCTGCGCCGCTGTCCCTCCCACCCCCTCCTGTGGCTCCTGCCCTTTGCAGCAGTCTCCCTTCTTCTGACCGCCTCTCTAACGAAGGTCGTAGATTTGAGTGAGGGCTCTGGGCCGGGCTTCCTGGGCTTGGCCCAGCTCTGCCGCTCAGCTCTCTGGGCTCCTGCCTTCCATCTGTGATGACGGCTCCTGCCATGTGGGCTCGTGTTGTAGGTTTCTGGCCTCAGTCTCTGGCCACCCATGTGTCATCTACACAGCTGCCCCGTGTTGCTTTATGATGTAAATCCTGTTTGGTTACTTCCTCACTGAGAACCTTGATACTTCCCCATCACCTGTGGGATAAAACAGCCTCCTCACCATGTCCTTTGAGGCCCTGTGTGACCTGACCTCTCCAGCTCTTTTTTGTGTCCTGTCACTCCAACCTCAGCAGCAGGGACCTTCTGTCTGTCCCTCGACCACGCAGAGTTCTATACCTTGGCACCTACTCTCTGTCTGACTGGGACTACCCCTTCTGTCCATGACCAGCTCCTTCTCGTCCACCCTGTGAACGCACGTGTTGTCACAGAGTCCCCTTTGTGGCTAGCACGTCTGAAACAGTACCCTTTTCTGCCCTCATCTTTCCTTTGGCTGGGTTACATAAGTGAATTAAGGAGTCCTTGGGTTTCAGAGAGGACAAGTCTGTGTCCAAATCACCCAGTGGCCAGCGCTTGAACTGTAGTCTGTTCGTGCCCAAAGCCCTGTGGCCAGGGTCCGAGCAAGCTGTCTCCTGTGGCTGGGCCACAGGGGCAGATGGCAGCTCCTGCAGCATGCCCTGTGTCTCTCTTGGGCAGGATCTTCACCAAAGTTGTGTTAGAAGCCCCACTCATCACCGAGAGTGCTCTGGAGGTGATTCGCAAGTACTGTGAGGACGAGGTGAGGATGGGCTGCGGCTTGAGGGTGAGAGGGGCAGGAAACTGTGGTGGGGGGAGAGGGTCTGAAGGGCATGCAGCCCAGACCGGGTGGCCTCAGGGGCCAGGCCTTTGGACTGTGAGAAGTAGGCCAGAGGGACAGATCCTGAGGGCACAGTGCAGCGGACTGAGTGCTGTCCCTTGTCCCTCCTGTAGAGCCGCACCTACCTGGGCATGTCCACACTTAGAGACCTGATCTTCAAGCGCCCGTCTCGCCAGTTTCAGTACCTGCACGTCCTCCTCGACCTCAGCTCCCACGAAAAGGACAAGGTGATCCCTGTGCTACATACCAGCCATGCTCAGCCAGCAGCTTTCTGTAGGCTTTCCTCTGTCCCAGATAACTAGCCCAGCCTCTCCCAAGAACCCTGAAGGTTTTACTGTGTTGGGTTTTCAGGGAGGAGGTGTGCACCTGCCCTCTGGGGAAGGGTGCTACCTCCCTGCACCTTTAAAAACTATTTATTTTGTGGTACTGGAGGTTGATCCAGGGTCTTTTCATGGAGCTACATCCCCAGCTCTTTTTATCTATTTTATTTTGAGGCAGGGTTTCATGCCCACCTGGCAGCACATACAACAAAACAGAGAACAAAGCAGAGGCCTGGCACCGACCCTGTGCAGAGATGAGACAGGGGCTTGCTAGATTGCCCAGACTGGGCTTGATTTCGATCCTCCTGCCCTAATCTCCCGAGGAGCTGTTCCCAGTGTCACTCTTACTCCTCCGATGAACTTGAGCTTCTCTTAAGGCCTAAAGCCTGGAACCTGGGCAGCTGTGATTTTAGGAACTGGTTTGAAACAGGCAGTGAGGACCCGGTGTATACAGCATGTGCTGGGGAAGCTGTGGCCTTCTCTCTGCTTTAGGCATGTCCAGGGAGGTGGTTTAAGAAAGGCTTCCTGTAGGAGCGGAAATGGGATCTGAGATATGAGCAGATGGGCATACTCTAGGTGGGAGTAGTTTGCCCCTGCTGGTATCAACAGGGGGCCCTTGATCCTCCCCTGCCCTAGCCAATAGCCACACTCCTCATAGCCGTGTGTGCACACATTCAGCAGAGCATTGGACTCCTCTGGTCTTGGCCTGTGCAGTTAGGGACAGAAGTGCACCCAGAAAGACCCTGTGCTCCCAGCTCCCAGCAGATGGTGTCTGAGCAAAACAGGATTTAGCCAGTGACAGACATTCCAGGCAGTGGGAGCCTTGTGTGCCAAGTTCCAGAGCCAGGGAGACTTGGCAGGGACTGTTACTTTTGAGGAACTGGGGAAGCTCCATCTGCTTGGCGTGCAGTGAGCCAGGCAAACCGTGCAATGGGGCTGAGGTCAGAGTGAGTCGCTGAGGCCTGGCCCCACTAGGTTCACTGTGCTGGGCCTGCGGCCAGGCTGGCCTCCGCACCAGTGCCATTCAAGAGAGCAGTGCCCCTGCCCCCTGCCCCTTGCTACCCACCCCCAGCCTGCGCTGTCCCCTCAGGTGCGCTCCCAGGCCCTGCTCTTCATTAAGCGCATGTATGAGAAGGAGCAGCTGCGAGAGTATGTGGAGAAATTCGCCCTCAACTACCTGCAGCTCTTGGTGCACCCCAACCCACCGTCTGTGCTCTTTGGGGCCGACAAAGACACAGGTATGGCACCATATTCAGCCCTGCGCATCTGCTGGGGAGGACAGGGGACAGGAATGGCAGGAACACTGCCCAGGGGCTGTAGGGCTGGAATAAGGGACCCCTGACCTGGCTAGAGGGTCCATGGGGGACCCAGAGGCCAAGGAGAGCTGGCTAGTGGTGGGCTCACCTCAGGCCGATCCTTTGGCAGAGCCCCAGCTCCTTCAGAACCCCAGGGAGACCCTGACCTATCCTTTGATGGGGAAGATTGGGGCATGTTGAGAGGCCCAGCCAGGTGCTGGATGCTTGCGTGGTGGGGTGAGACCTAAACTGGGGCATGTGAGCATTGGAGACACCAGTGCAAAGGCTCAGAAATGAGGTTCTCAGGTGGGAGAAGTGGTCGGGGCAGCCGCCAGGACAAGGCTGGCAGGTGGGCCGGCACTGACCTTTACTTCAGAGGCAGGTAACAGTGTGAGATTGGAAATTTATCCTTGGGCCATAGGGCCATCACAGCAGGACTTGGAGAGGGACAGGGTCACAATAGCAATTTAGAGGGATCCTTCTAGGCCCTGTGTGGCTTGGTCAGAGGGGGCTGCAGGTGGGAGTTCTAGCTCCCTTATCTCAGTCTCTGTCCTCTGGCCACTCCCTAAGGCGACAGGCACTGGGGGTCAGGAACTGTGGGTGGATGGGCCTTTCCAATGCCTGCTGTGCCTTGTTAGAGGTGGCAGCACCATGGACCGAGGAGACAGTGAAGCAGTGTCTGTACCTGTATCTGGCTCTCCTGCCTCAGAACCACAAGCTTATCCATGAGCTGGCAGCTGTTTACACTGAGGCCATCGCCGACATCAAGCGGACAGTGCTGAGGGTCATCGAGCAGCCGGTGAGGCTCTGCTCACCCCTTGGCAGGCTGAGGCCCCAACTGCAAACCCTCCCTGGTGTCTCAGCCTCGGTGTGTGCTGAGCATGAAGGCCGGTCGCCAGGCTTGCAGATTCTGCAGGGCGGGCCTCACTTTGTCCGTTGGTTGGTGGGAAGAAGCTGTTGGCCCAGCAGTCCAGAGCCTGGGATCCAGCAGGCTTGGGTTCACGTTCTGGTTCTTCCTCTTCATTTGAGCTGGCTTTCTCCTCTGTTGCTGCAGGGAATTACTGGTTGTCCTTACATAAATTCAGGTCCCTCCTCTTTCTACCCCTGCCCCGAGCATGGGAAGTGCCCAAGATACTTAGAACCCATGCCTTTCTGCCACCATGCCCAGATGTGCCTGTTTTCTCCCATGAATTCTAGCATTCCCCAGCAGCCACCCTAGCCTCCCCAGTCCTCACCCGCTGTGGCTCTCCCTGTCGGCTTCTAGATCCGAGGCATGGGCATGAACTCACCAGAGCTGCTCCTGCTGGTGGAAAACTGCCCCAAGGGGGCCGAGACGCTAGTCACCCGATGTCTGCACAGCCTCACAGATAAAGGTACCCTGCGGACCCCCGCCTGTCACCTGTACTCCTGCTGGGTCCCTGGAGGGCCATACCCCCTGTGGTTCTTTCCCTTCCTTGGACCTCAGTTTCCCTATCTCCAACTGGTCCATGGTGCTAGTTGCCCAGGAGAAACAAGGGGCCACAGATCCCAGCTCTGAGGTTGAGTCGTCTCCCCTCCCCCACTCTGCCCCTCTTCCCCCTGAGTGCTTACTTCACCATCCTCCTGCCACCTCTCACTGTGGTCCCTGCTTCTTCCCCCACAGTCCCTCCCTCCCCAGAGCTAGTGAAGCGGGTCCGGGACCTCTACCACAAGCGGCTGCCTGATGTTCGCTTCCTTATCCCAGTGCTTAATGGGCTGGAGAAGGTATGGCAGCTGGCTGGCTGTGACCCCTAGGCACTGCTCACAGGGGAACAGAGTAGCCAGCTCCCTTCAGCAGCCAGTGGGAATACAAGGGTGGGTACATGTCTTGCCTGTGGTCAGCAATCTCAGACATAAAACGCTTAGGAGTTGATGCAAGCTGTGAGACCAGGGATCTGCCTCCCCCTCTGATTCAGGCAGGTCACTTGCTCTCCGAGAGCCTTTATTTCTTTACTTGTCAAGGGAAAATCACACTGACATCCTGTCCTTTGAGTGTGCACTCTCTCGTGCATACACGGTTGTCCTGGGACCTGCGTGGAACCATGGGTGCACTGCTGTCTGCAGCACGTGGGAAGCCCCTCCTCCAGCACTCCAGCCCTGAGGCTCCAGCCCTGGGGAGCTGTTGGGCCAAGGTTGGCGGATCTTCATCTCCACCTTGGGGCGCATCAGGACTGTTCATTTGTGCACATGCAGGGAGAGTCCCAAGCCAAAGAGGCACATACACCCAAGGGGATTGGGGATATGAGGGCCTGAGGAGTGGGGCTCGGTGGGAGTAATGGAACACATCCAACATGCTGCCTGCCTGCCTTCTCCCTGTAGAAAGAGGTGATCCAGGCCCTGCCTAAACTTATCAAACTCAACCCTATCGTGGTGAAGGAGGTCTTCAACCGCCTGTTGGGCACCCAGCACGGTAGGTGATGTGTCCCCCTCCCTGCCAGGGGCCAGCTGGGCTCTGACCTGCAGTGCCCCTCTCCCAGGGAGTCTGTGGGGCACTGCCTTTAGGGAGAAAGGACTCATCCTGCTCCCCGGGATGTCACGTGGACTTCTCCAGTCCCTACTCAGATCTTGACCAAGCCCCAAGCTGTAGTACTGGGGCATTTTGTCTGACATGGTCAAAAAGAAACAAAAGTAAGGCTGGAGACTTAGCTCAGTGATTAGGGCACTTGCCTAGGAAGCGTGAGGCCCCAGGTGTGATTTCCCAGCACCATATAATAGCTGAGCATGGTGATGCATGCCTGTAATTCCAGCACTTGAGGTTGAGTCAGGAGGATTGCTGTGAGTTTGAGGTCACCCTGAGTTCCATAGTGTGTTCAGGACCAGCCTGACTACACAGCAAGGCCCTGTCTCAAAAATAAAATAAAATAAAAAGATACAAAGCTTGCAACGTAGAAAAAGTATCAAGTAATACAGAATGGGTTCCTCTCCCCACAACCCCCATGGCTACAGGCAGCCAGCAGAGGCTGTGCGGCCCACACAGCACTTGCTGTCCATCGCACACCCACCCACTAGGGCCTGGTGGAGGGGCCCAGCCAGGCAGCACCAGCAGAGCCACCCCCGGCCCCCCCAAAGCAGCCAAAGGCTCCAGCCACTCTCATTAAGCCTGTTGCTGGCCTGGATCCTGTCCTGTTCTGCAAGCACTTGGAGTGTCTCTGTCCTGCTGGAACCAGTACTGGGACCCCAGCAGTGGGTGGTCCTAGCCCTGCCCTTGGGGAGCAAGAATCAGCTGTGCTGCCCACTATGGCTCTGATGGCAAAGGACTCCCACGGAGAGGAGAGCAGGCAGAGGCTCAGGGCTCACCCGCAGGCTCTGCTCTGTCCCTCCCAGTCTCCATGAAAGAAGAGAACACCTTGTCATTCACCGTTCCCCCACCTAGGGATTTTGAACCCCTCTCTTCACTTAGGCCTTTGTACTGTGTTCTCCCACCCCTTCTGCCACCTGCTGCAGGTGAAGGGAACTCGGCCTTGTCCCCCCTGAATCCCGGAGAGCTCCTGATTGCATTACACAACATCGACTCTGTGAAGTGTGATATGAAGTCCATCATCAAAGGTGAGGCGTCCCCCTTCTGTGGCCAGTCCCTGAGGGCTTGGCCAGAACCTCAGCCACCCATACCCCCCAGAAACCTGCCGCACAGAAGACTGAGCCGCCTGCAACTCTTGAGACCAGCGCACAGCCCCTCCCCTCCTCTCCCTGGTCCCACCCCTTCACAGCCTGTTTCTGCTCTGTGTAAGGCATGTTGTACCTGCTGTGCCCCGGCATAGGCTGGTCCTCAGGAAAGAAGAGCTTTTCCTTCCGCACCCCTCCCTCCTTAGACTTAAGGAAAAGAAGGAAGCAGAGCCTAAGTATGTAGTGGTCAGCGGCACACGGCCCAGTATCCAGGCCACCAGGCACCAGCTGGCCCTGGTAGATTTCAGGCCTGAGTGGTGGAAGGAGGGCACACCTCCATAGCAGGGAGACTGGTTGGTTTTTGCCAGCCCACAATTCTGGGTGCTTACCCTGAGCCCAGCTCTCCCTGAAAGCCCAAAGGCCTGCTCCTGGTGATCCCATCACATTACTTCATAAGTATACTGACTTCCACTTTGTAGTCAAGAAACAGTTTCAGAGAGGTTAAGTAACTTGCTCAGGGCAACACAGACGCTAAGTGACGTAATAGAAAAAAGCAATCTGAACTAAAGTACACGGAGTTACCGGTTCTGCCCCTCCACACTTCCTGGGTGTTGGGGCCACCTCTACTGGCCCTTAGCTCTTCCTAGAACCTTCCTATTGACAGTGAAGTTTCTGGATCAGGAGCCATCCTTTCCCAGGGGGAGGCCTTGCTTGTCACCCTCTGCTGCTCTGCAACTAGTCTGATTCCTCTTCTCTTGGGTGGAGACTTCCTCTCTGTGGCACTTAGGTTCATGTTGTAGCTCTTCCATGGGTCTTCTCTAGACCCCCCTCAGCTCCTCAGAACCTTCTCAGTCAGGAGAGGAGCATGTGATACCCTGACCGTGAAGGGGCACCAAGGTGTCTAGTGGAAGAGCAGGAAGGGGAAAGGATCTCGGGGGTCAGGCTCCATCCAGGACTGCCCCTCCCCACTTAGCTTCTTGTAGTCCGGGGGGTGGGACTCGAGGCCTCAGCGTGCTCAGTAAACACTGAGCCGCATCTCCAGCTCTTCCTTGACTCCTTCAGTGAACTGGGAAAGTTCTGCCCCTTTCCCAAGGGATGGTCATATGTTGTGTGTACCATTTGATGGGATTTGCAGAGACTGCCACTCCCACTAAGGTCTTGGAACTAGAATAGAAGCCCTGCTTGGCTCAGTCCTGTGGTCACAAGAAGAACCATGGCCGCGGGAGGGAAAGGGCCTTACAGAGGCCGCGCAAGTGGCAGGTAGCCATGGTTTTGGTAGTGAGCCATTACAACCTCCCTTCCTGTGGCATACTCGGCACCATCTCCTTCCTGCCAGAGCCAGCACCCCAACAGCCACTGCTTCTCAGCGCCTCACCCAGCCTGTCTGCTCAGGCCCCACTAGTTTCCTGGTTGTACTGGCAGCTGCTTTAAGAACCAGGCTGAGGTCCTGTCCTGCCCTGTGCCCTGTTGCAGCCCAGCACCTAGCCACTCGCTGCTCCACAGGTGCAGTGCAGGCACAGTGGGGAGGAAGGGATTGCAAAGGGTATGGTCCAGGACTGGTCTTCAGGCTCCCTGCCCGCTTCCCGTCCATTATTTTTACAACACTGAAGATAAAACCTGAGAATCCTGCAGGCTAAACATGTGCTCTGCCTCTTCTCTGTAACTAGACCTAGATCCACTCCAGCCTAATATCCCAAGGTTAACAATCCAGAGAAGAAAAGCCCTCCCTCGACAGTTACAATTCAGAGGACAGGGACAGGGCAGCCAGGAGGGGCTACCTGACCAGCCTGGCCGTGGGACTTCTGGGAGGGCTTCCTTAAGGAGAAACCACTTACTGCAAGCAGGAAGAATAGGGATGAGATGGAGTGAGGAGAGTACAGAGGCAAGGGCCACGTGAGCCCCTCGGATCTCCTGAGCTGACTTCAGGCTTGAGGGGCCTAGCTGCGCGGGGAGACTGGGCTCTGACCACTGGAAAACCCCGTCGTGGTCACCCACATGGAGTCCTAAAGGCCCTGGTGCGAATTCAGCCTTATCTCTTGAGATCCTGTGGAAAAGAGGTCAGGCTGGTTAGACAGCGAAGTAGAGGCTGGGTGGACTCGGGGGAAAGGTCCAGTCCCAGAGGCCTTTAGCTGCAGGCAGCAGGACCAGGGACTCTTAGCCATGGGGAGAAGTGGTGCTTCCTCAGTTTCCAGCAAGTTCTCACTCATAGCCTTATGTCCCTCAGACTCCTGTCTTCCTATGTCTCCCCTCCTTCCTCTTTCCCCTCCTCATCATAAGACCACTATACCCCGTTCTCTACTAGTCTGTCGAGGACTCGGGGTGGGGCGGAGGGGGGAGCTCTCTTCTAGCTCAATAAAGACTTCCTGGTTGACAGACTGACATGGCAAATGGTGTTTGGGGAAGGGCTTTCAGAGGCAGCTCGGGGTCTCCCCGTTACCACAGTGTATCAGAGCACTGGCACTGCTTCTTGGGGAGCAGACCCCAAGGCCTGCGTTGGTGGGTACGTGTGTTGTGCCGGCCCTCTGGGTCCTGGCACTGGCTGCTGAGCTAAGGGCCTGTTGTGTGCCCCGGTCCTAGGCCCCATCCTCTTAGCCTTCCCCTCCCTGTTGCTCCTGACTGCACACAGGTCTGTGCCTGGTGTCTGTCATCCCAGCATCAGCACAAAACCTCATGCCCTTGACTAGCCTCCTGGAGGAGGCTCCCTCCTGTCTCTGGACAGGATTGTGGAAGACAGTAGCCACCTTCCCCCCAGCACTGCTGGATTACCCTGCTGCCCCTGTCAAGCCAGAGTGGGTCCCCAGGAATTTGGCAGCTTGTCTTTCCTGCTTCAGCCTCTTCCAAGGCTGTCCTCAAAGAGAAGGGACAAAGGAGTCTCATGCCCAGCATGGGGCTTCCAGTAAGTGGACTGGGCTAGGCTAAGCCTGCAGGCGGGCAACACTGTTGCCCTGGCCCTTCTGCTGGGTGGGGCGTGGCTGCTGGGAGTCAGGGTGCGGCCCTCACCTCACATGGAAGCTGGGCTGAGGCTCTTGCAGGGCTGTCACCTGGGGCAGCTGGGCAGAGAGGACAGGCCCACTCTCCGCCTTCTCACAGCCACCAACCTGTGCTTTGCGGAGCGGAACGTGTACACATCAGAGGTGCTGGCCGTGGTGATGCAGCAGCTGATGGAGCAGAGCCCCCTGCCCATGCTGCTCATGAGGACCGTCATCCAGTCCCTGACCATGTACCCCCGCCTAGGGGGCTTCGTCATGAACATCCTATCCCGCCTCATCATGAAGCAGGTAACCCACCCCTGGCTGGCCTGCCCCTTCTTGCCCCGACCCCTGCTCCCTCCATTGCACAGGATGTGCTGAGAGGCCAGGCCGCACCGCCTGCTGCCCCCCCTCCCCCCCACTCTGTGCTGGGCTGAAAGCTGACGTGCAGCCTGCCAAGCGCAGTGCCCCTGGGGCCTCCAGCGCACACCCTCAAGGTGGTGAGTGAGGGCAGCTGGTGCAGAGTGGGTGGGCTTCAGGGTGCACCCAGCAGCAGCTGGCTGCCCCACCGAGGTGGCCCACCACTGTATATCAGTGAGGGATGCACACAGCCTGAAGATGGTCTAGTTGTTCAAGAGACACTTGAAATTAGGGCTCTTAGAATACCATAACAGGAGACAAAGCAACCCCTCCTGCAAGTCCCACGTGGATTCTGCGCAGTGCCGGCCGCTTTGTAGCATCTGCCTTAGAGGCTTCCTGGGATTTCATAGATTTGGGTTCAAATCCCATCTCTGCCTTTATGCCTTCACGTGGACTTCGACAAATCGCTGCCATCTCCTCCCCTCTTTAGCAGGGCTAATGTCGCCCTCTGGAGGCCACTGTCAGCGTGACATGAGACAGTGCTAGCAAAGCTCTCCACCTGGGCTGATCGGGTGGGAGATTGCTGGATTTTCTATCCCTTTCCCCGAGATATCCTCATGTCCCGCTGCCTGGATGAGGAAGCAAAGGCTTCCGAGGGAAAGGCAAGGCTGTACTAGCCTAGAGGACTCTTGGCTGGTGGGATTTAGACCTTGGCCTTGGCGAGGCTTTTCCCTGGGGCTGGGATGGCTGCCTGCCTGTGACCCCTCCTGCCACACGTTCCTCCCCTTCCTGCCCGTCTAGGTGTGGAAGTATCCCAAGGTGTGGGAGGGCTTCATCAAGTGCTGCCAGCGCACCAAGCCCCAGAGCTTCCAGGTCATCCTGCAGTTGCCGCCGCAGCAGCTGGGAGCAGTCTTTGACAAGTGCCCCGAGCTCCGGGAGCCCCTGCTGGCCCACGTCCGCTCATTCACTCCCCACCAGGTACCCCAGGGTGGGGCAGCAGTCCCCCGGACGGGATGGCGTGGGCAGGGGGAGCCCTGCGCTGCCACAGAAGGCTGGGGGAGCCGGGGTATCCAAATGGGGTTTTGGGGCCCAAGCTCTGTGTAGCACCTCCTCCTGCTTTTCACAGCAAGCGCACATTCCTAACTCCATCATGACCATCCTGGAAGCCAGCGGCAAGCAGGAGCCCGAGGCCAAGGAGGCACCCACAGGGCCTCTGGAAGAGGTGAGGCTCCCCGTGCGCCCCCCTCCCCCGCAGGGATTCCCTCTCCACCCCCAGGCCCAGATGCCCCAGCTCCCTCAGCCCCCTCCGACTCAGCTTGTGCTCCTGATGAAAGCGCGTGGGTTGGAGGCAGCAGGCCTCCGGTGCCCACTGTGAAAGGCGCTGTCCTGTGCTCCCTCCTCGCTCTCCGCCCAGGACGACCTGGAGCCCCTGGCTCTGGCGCTGACCCCCACCCCGGCCCCGGCCCCGGCCCCGGCGGCCCGGCCCCCTCAGGACCTCATCGGCCTGCGGCTGGCCCAGGAGAAGGCCTTGAAGCGGCAACTGGAGGAAGAACAGAAGCTGAAGCCGGGGGGCGTGGCAGCCCCCGCCTCGTCCTCGTCCTCCCGGCCGGGCCCTCCCCCAGCGGCAGAGGAGGCCATGGATTTCCGGGAGGAGGGGCCCGAGTGCGAGACCCCGGCCATCTTCATCAGCATGGATGAGGACTCGGGCCTGACCGAGGCCGCGCTCCTGGACTCTAGCCTCGAGGGGCCCCTGCCCAAGGTAGGGGCAACAGCTGGAGCTGTTTCTAAGGGAGTCGGAGCCTGGGGGCGGGGCGGGGGAGGGCTCTGCGGGCTTAGAGGTGGGGCCGCGCCCCTGACCAGCTGTCTCTTGCCTCCCCCTGCCACCAGGAGGCAGCAGCGGGCGGGCTGGCCTCCAAGGAGGAGCGGAGTCCCCAGACCCTCGCCCCTGCCGCCCCTGCCGGGGAAGACTCAGCAAAAACCCCCAGCCCCGCGGCTGAGGACGCCGGAGACTCGGAGACCAAGGGGACCAGCTGACGGGCGGGGCGGGGCGGGGTGGGGCGGGGATGGGGGGGTGGGACTGACCCGGCTTTGCCTTAAAAGCAAATAAAGGAGAGGGCCGGTAGCGGTTGAGATGGCCGTCTGGTGTCTGGTTTCTGCCGCTGCTGCCGCCGGGTGGACAGTGGGATCTCGCGGGGCGTCACTGGCTGTCCCAGCGCGGACGCAAATGCGAGGACACCTGCCAGCGACCCGCCCCCCACTTAACGGCCCACCTCACAGGGTCCTTAGAAAGCCCAGCTTTTGGCTGGCCCTGTGGCTGCCAGCAAATACCTGTGAGCGACTGGTCTGACCCACCTGGCTGCAAGCCTTCCTCCTGGAACTCTGCACCTCCTTTCCAGCCATGGGAGAACCACCACCTGGCACCAATCCCCCTTACTGGCCGGCCTCTGAGGGGCAGCGCAGTCAGGAGGCGCTGCAGTCCCCTGCCATAGACTCGGAGGAAGTGCAGGAGATACTGTTGCTGTCCCAGCAGCTGGACGGACAGGAGTTCCCCGGTAATTTGGGCCATGCCAGTAGCCGCTGGTCACAGGGTGCTGGCCTGCCTGGACATGAGGGCTTTGCCAGGTCGCAGCCCTTTCAGAATGGGGAGGCCCCGATGAGCTACGTGGAATACCCCGACTTCCCCTTAGAGTTCCCGACCCAGGCCCTCATGGATGACAGCCAGATCCCTGAGCAGGCCCTGGACTTGGTGATACAGCAGGCAGGAGCCAACCTCTTACAGCAGCGAGTATCTACCCACAAGACCCAGGGCGTCAGCTTCGTAGGCCAGGTCTACAGTGATCAGAGAGAAGGCCAGCAGTTCAACCAAGGCGCCCTACACGGACCCTACGTGAGGAGTGGTCCTGGGTTGCAGTCCTTTTCCTCAGAGCAGGACTTTATGTACTATGGGACGGAGGTGCCGGAGACAGAGACCGAACCCCTGGAGCTGGCTGTGCAGAATGCCAAGGCCTATCTGCTGAAGACCAGCATAGGCTGCGACCTCAGCCTGTAAGAGGGGCATCCGGGAGGTGGGACAGGGAGGGGCCCTAGGTAGGGCTATGCCTGGGCATCTCAGGGGCAGACGGGGACTGCCCTCATGGGAAACCTGACCACTGTGGGCATCCAGCTCAGCGAGGAGTTGGGAAGGAAACACTAACCGTGATAGCATTCGCCAACACACTGGCTTCTCACATGAACCCCTCACTCTCACAGCTGAGATGAGCCTGCCTCTGCCCTTGTACCACAAACAAGGAGCCCGAACCCCAGAGGCCACACTACTTACCCAAGGTCACACAGCTAGACTGAGGTGCAGACAGGATACCAGGACAAACAGCATGGCCCAAGTCCCCTAGTTCCCCGGAGGAAGTTCAGGAGGGCTGCCTCCTCAGCACAGCCTTCCATGGCCCTGCCCACCTCCAGAGTTCACTTTTGGTTGCTACCTACTCCTAAATCAGTGCCTAAAATCCAGTCCTGGGCTAGGGACAGACCTCAGCAGTTACGGTGCTTTGCCTAGCAAGTGCCACACTGTGGGTTTGATTCCCCATCAGTAACAAGCTGTGCGTGGTGCCACATGCTTATAATCCTAGCTCAGGAGGCTGAGGCAGGAGGATTGCTGTGAGTTTTGTGGCCAGCCTGGGCTCCATAGTGAATTCAGGACCAGCCTGGGCTGCAGAACGAGATCCTGTCTCAAGAGAAAAAAAAAAAAACCCTGAAAATTAGCCTCTTCATGTTCAACAATAAGGGCTGGCTCTGTGGAGCACCAGGTAGGTCTTCCTGCTGTAAAGCAGCATCCTCAACACTGCTGACACCCGGTCATGGTGACACGCACCTGTAACATCCAGCCATTCAGGAGGCTGAAGCAGGAAAATAAAAGGGGCTAGGCACGTAGCTCAGTCGTAGAACACCAGCCTGGCATGTGTGAGGCACTGGGTTCAGTTCCAGCAAAACAGGAAGAAAAGACTGCTAACAGATCAGCTTCCACATAGCCAAAGATTACACTTTTTTTGGCCTTGAACTCATGGCAAGCTACCTGCCTCAACCTCTCAAGTGCTGGGATTATAGTTGTGCAGCACCACACATGGCTTGCGTGGTGCTGGGGAATAGAACTCAGAGATAGAAGGATCTAGGCAAGTGCTTTGACTGCTGAGCTATTCCTCCAGCCCCTACTATTGTTTTTTTGTACTGTGGATTAAGCCAAGCTCCTTCGCAATGAGCTACATCCTTAGCCCATTTATTTATTTATGTAATTGTTTCTGTTTTATTTTGAAACAAGGTCTTGCTAAATTGCCCAGGCTAGGCTTGAACTTGATTTCCTCCCAGCTCAGGCTTCCGCAGTGCAGGGATTACAGGCCTGTGCCCATAGGCCCAACTCAACACTCTGGAGTTAGACCAGCCTGGATTCAAACGCTGACTACGCCCCCATTGCGTGCCTTCCTGGTCTCAACTTCCCTAAGCTTCAGTCTCCTCATCTGGAGTCTGGGAATCCCAGCAGTGAGGGTTCGGCTGCTCTCAAGTGCCCAGAGTGGTGCCCGGCTTTGATGAATGGAAGCCATCAGGATGTTGTCATCACTCAGGCTGCCTCTCTTCCCCAAAGCCCTTCTCCCTCCCTCCACTCCAGCCCCAATGTACCTTTTCCAAGTTCCTGCAGCAGCACACCAGACACATCTGTATACCACACACCAGGCCCAGTGGCGCAGGCCTATCATCCCAGTAGTCGGAAGGCTAAGGCAGGAAGACTGCAAGTCCAAGCCCAGGCAGGACCATTTAGCAAGACCCTGTCTCAAAATCAAAAATAATAAATCGGCTGGGCAGGTAGCTCAGTGTTTAGAGGCTGGGCTTAATTGCCACTACCATACAAAACACACACACATACGTATAGTCACACATTCCCAGTCATATCATCTACAAACTATGACAGTTGTGCTTTTCCCCATTTTATTGTCCTTTTCCTGTCATGCTGCGTTGGCTATAACCTTTACAGCAGCATTAAACAGAAGCACTTACAGTAGACTGAGGATGGAGCTCAAGGGTCCCTAGGTCAGATACCCCTCACCATAAAAAAAAAGACAGCCAAACATCACTCACCGTTGATATGGTCTTCTCAGCATCCTTGTCCTGTTTGCACCATGTGAGTATCTAGCTTAGTTTTTCAACGCCTACACTCCTGAATATGACCAGCACAGGGTTGTCCTTTCCCCATGTTCTTGGGTTTTCTCAGAGCTGTCCACTGGCTGTCCCCCCTGATCAAAACATTCTTCACCCTCAACATCTTCACGATTTGCCCCCTCATTTCAGTCAGATCTCAATTTTTTTTTTTTTTTGTTGGTACTGGGGATCAAGCCCCATCCTTCACAGTGGGCAACATCCCCAGCTCATTTCACTTTGAGACAGGGTCTCATGAAGTCGTTAAATTGCCCAGGTTGGGCTCAAACTTGTGATCCTCCTGCCTCAACCTCCTAGACTATGAGGACAGGCTTGTGCCACCATTCAGCTTGAGGTTATTTTTCTATGTATCTATCTACCTATCTATCTATCTATCTATCTACCTATCTATCTATCTGAGACAGGGTCTCCCTCTGTAATCCAGGCTGGTCCTGAGCTCACCATGTCACCCATACTGGCCTTGAGCTCATACCAATCCTCTTGCCTCAGCCTCCCAAGTGCTTGGATTACAGGCGTGTACCATCACACTCACCTTATGTGGTACTGGGGAATTGAACTCAGGTACTCAGCACTTCCTAGGCAAATATTTTAACTACTGAGCTATTCCTCCAGACCCCACCCCCACCGGCCCCACCCCAAGATCTCAATTTAAACACCACCTTGGTGAGGCCATCATTGGCCTCCCTATTTAAAAATCAGAAAGCGGGCTAGGGGCATAGTTCCATGGTTTGAGAGCTTGCTTAGAATGCACAGGACCCTGGGTTCAATTCCCGAGCACCATATTTTAGTCAGGCATGGTGTTTTAGGCCTGTAATCCTAGCAGTCAGGAGGCTGAGGCGGGAAAACTGCCATGAATTTGAGGCTAGCTTAGCTACATAGTGAGCTCAGGACCAGCCTGGACTACAGAGACCCTGTCTCAAAAGATAAATAAATAAAAGTCTTCATCATCCAAAGGTCAGTTCCACCCGGCAGGGACCTCCTCTGTTCTCTACTGTGTCCCTGGCATCAAACACAGGGCCAGGCACACAGGAGAGGGCCCAGACAGCTGAGTGAGCAATGTCCCCACCCCACCCCTCCTGCGGGAGGCAGGTACGAGCACTTGGTGAACCTTCTGACCAAGATCCTGAACCAGCGGCCCGAGGAGCCCTTGGCCATCCTGGAGTCTCTGAACCGCACCACGCAGTGGGAGTGGTTCCACCCCAAGCTGGACACGCTGAGAGACGACCCCGAGATGCTGCCCACCTACGAGATGGCAGAGAAGCAGAAGGCGCTGTTCCTCAAGAGCAGTGGCCCTGATGGCGAACAGGACATGGAGGAGGAGGTGGTGAGTGGGCGGTGGGATCGTGGGCGAGCGCGCAGGGCTCAGGTGTGCCAGGTCTCAGCACTTGCTGCACAGGGCGGGGCGGGGCCAGGCCACAGAGGGACTTGAGCTTTATTCCCTGACCACTAGGGACAGTGGAAAGTTTGGAAGTCCAAAGTGGGGCGGGGGCACAGGGGATGGGGTGGGGTGAGGCGGGGGGACGGACACGACGACGAGGAGGATGGACTGATGAGTTCTGCTTTTTAGAAAGTTGGATCTGAGGGCTGGAGGCGTGGCGCAGCGATTAAAGCACTTGCCTACCAAGCACAATGCTGAGTGTAGGCCTATAATCCCAGCACTCGGGAGGCTGAGGCAGGAAGATTGCCATTAGCTTGAGGTCAGCCTGGGCTACATAGTGAGTTGGGGACCAGCCTTGACTACAGAGACTCTGTCTAAAGAAAAGAGAGAAAGTGGACCCTAAGCTAGGCCTAACGAGTGGCCTAGGCCAGCACTCCAGGAGGCTGAGGCGGGAAGAGCATAGATTTGAGCCCAGCAGAATACTGCCCAGCTTGGGAAACTCGGCGACTCAGCAAGTCTCTCTCTCTCTACACAAGTGCATAGAATATGCTGGGCATGTGCTCATTTCAGACTGAAAGCTCTAGAAACCCAGAACTTGGTAGTGGGGGCTAGGAGCGGGGACAGGACTGGACAGGACGGAAGTGGGGGGATGACTGCATTTGGCAGCTGTGTGGAGGTGGTCTCTCTGATCCCTTACTTGGCCCTAGAAGATAACAGCGAAATCCAGCCCTGTCTCTCAGAGGCTCACAGCTCCCCCACCTCTGTTTAACCATGTACAACCTGAGGCCTGCTAAGAACTCTTGACTCCTTCTGCCACCCTCAAAATTCCCCGCCCCACCCACACCAGCTGTGGTGGGACACACCTGTAATCCCAGCACTGGCACTCAGGAGGCTGAGGCAGGAGGACTGCCATGAGTTCAGGCCAGCTTGGGCTACATAGTAAGTTTAGGAACACCCTGGACTATAGAGAGCAAGCCTGTCTCAAAAAAATTTTTTTTCCTTCCAGTGCTGAGATTAAACCTATGTTCACACTATCACCAAACTCCATCCCAAGTTGAGCCACACACTCAGGACTGGGGAACCCAACCCAGGCCCTGCGCGTGCAAGCTCACGAGCTCTAACTGTTGTGCTGTCCTCCAAGAGGAGGATCGTTTTACTTTTTTTTTTTTGAGACCGGGTCTCGCTCTGTAGTCCAGGCTGGCCCTGAACTCACTGTGTAGCCCAGGCTGGCCTTGGACTCACAGCAATCCTCCTGCCTCAGCCTCCCAAGTGCTGGGATTACAAGCATGTACCACCATGCCTGGCTCTAAACACCTGTCTAAAGCCAAAACTGGGGCTGGAGGAATAGCTCAGAGGTTGAAGCACTTGCCTAGTAAGTGCAAGGCCCTGAGTTCGTTTCCCCAGCACCACATAAACTGGGCATGGTGACTCATGTCCGTAATCCCAGCACATGGGAGGCTAAAGCAGGAGGATTGCCGTGTGTTTGAGGCCAGCCTGATCTCAGAGTGAAACCTTGTCTCCAAATAAATAAATGAAGCCAAGAACTGTACTTCCATCTAAAATAAAAGCCTGTGTGACTTGGGATATCTCAGGAGGGCATTCAGCTATGAGCAGCAAACATGGCGGCCAAAAGCTGTGTCTTTGTCCCATGGAGCAGGTAGGGGCAACTCGGCCTGCCGCGAGGCACCAAGCAGTTTCTACTCTTGGGCCCCACAACTACTAGCGGGGCGTTACCACCCATGTCCTGCTTATGGTCCGACATTCCTGCGTGGGTCCAGGTGTCACATCCCCACTCCAGGCAGAAGAAGGGGGAAGATGAAGGACAAAGTCGGGCTCCAACCTCTGATCCTCCGGCCTCGGCCTCCCTTTACTATTATTATTTTAAAAACCTTTTATTTACCATCCAGGGCCATTCTCCCCAAGGACATCCGGCCAGAGTGGGGTTTCGAGGCCCAGGGCGAGTCGGGCGAGGGCAGCGCAGGCCCTGAGCGCTGTCCCCTCTCCCCCGCACCCGTCCCCCCACAGGCGGACACGGCCGTGCCCAACATCATGGAGTCGGCCTTCTACTTCGAGCAGGCGTGCGTGGGCCTGGGCTCAGACGAGAGTTTCCGCATCTTCCTGGCCCTGAAGCAGCTGGTGGAGCAGCAGCCCGTGCACACGTGCCGCTTCTGGGGCAAGGTCCTGGGGGTCGGCGGCAGCTACCTGGTGGCCGAGGTGGAGCTCCGGGAGGGCGAGGAGGAGGCGGAGGAGGAGGAGGAGGAGCTGCCGGAGGGCGCCGAGGCCTCGGAGGCGCGCGCGGGCGAGGAGGAGCGCGAGGAGGAGGAGGAGAGGGCCGAGGAGGCCGTCCCCAAGCCCCAGTGGAGGCCGCCGCCCGTCGTCCCCAGGGAGGAGAGCCGCACGGGCGCCAACAAGTACCTGTACTTCGTGTGCTCGGAGCCCGGCCGGCCGTGGGCGCGGCTGCCGCACGTCACGCCCGCGCAGATCGTGTGCGCGCGCAAGATCCGGAAGTTCTTCACGGGCCGCCTGGACGCGCCGGTCGCCAGCTACCCGCCCTTCCCCGGCAACGAGGCCAACTACCTGCGCGCGCAGATCGCGCGCATCTCGGCCGCCACGCACGTCAGCCCGCTCGGCTTCTACCAGTTCGGCGAGGAGGAGGGCGAGGAGGAGGAGGAGGGCGGCGCGGGGCGGGACTCCTTCGAGGAGAACCCCGACTTCGAGGGCATCCCCGTGCTCGAGCTGGTCGACTCCCTGGCCAACTGGGTGCACCACACGCAGCACATCCTGCCGCAGGTGAGGGGGGCGCTGGCGTCGCCCCGCTGTGTGGCCTAGCTGATGTTCCTGCAGGTGTCGGCCCATCCGCCCGTCCTCAGATTTCGTTTTTGTAGTTCAAGTTGGTCCTGTACTCCCTGTGTGACAGCCCAGGCTGGCCTTGAACTGACAGCAGCTGACTGTCTCAGCCTCCCGAGTGCTGGGATCACAGGGGTGCGCCACCACGCCCTGCTGTCGTGTGGCTCTGAGGGATCCAGCTGGTCCCTCTGCTTCCTAGGCAAGCGCTCTAGTCACCGAGCCTGGCCCCTGGCCCCGGAAGTCCTTGCATTCATTCAAAAGTCATGGCCGATAATCCCTTCAGAAGCTCTCCTGCCTGAAACGTTTTAGAGCCCAGACATTTTTAGATTTTTAAAAAGGTCTTCTTTATAGCCGTACGTGATGGTGCACGCCTGTGATCCTAGATCTCTGGGAGGCTGAGCTACGAGGATCATAAATTTGAGCCCAGTCTGGGCAACTTAGTGCCAACTCTGGCTCATACTTGAAAATAAAAAAGTTGGGGCTGGAGGAATGGCCCAGTGGTTAGCACTAGCCTTACGGATTCAAGGCCCGGAGTTCAATTCCCCAACACCACATAAAGCTGGGCGTGGTGGCACACGCCTGTAATCCCAGCATTTGGGAGGCCAAGGCAGGTGGATTGTCCTGAGTCGAAGGCCAGCCTGGGCTACACCAGCGAGTTCAGGACCAGACCGGGCTACAGAGCCAGACCCTGTCTCAAAAAAGAAAAGAGAGAGAGAGAGAGTATAGATCTTTATTATTGTGTGCCTAGGCTATCTTTCTTTCTTTTTGTTTTGCTAGGGGCTCAGCTCAGGACCTGTTCCCACACGCTGCGTTACTCAGCCTTTTCTTTTTGAGACGGTTGTGCTGAGTTGCTCAGTTGTCCAGGCTGAGCTCTAACTTGTGATCCTCCTGCCTCAGCTTCCCAGAGTGCTGGGCTTACAGGTGTACCTTACCACACCCGGATCCCCAAGTTTACATTCTTGCACTTATTCATTCGAGAAGGCATCTGAAGCCGGGTGTGTGGGCACAGGCCTGTATCCCAGCACTCTGGGCAACTGGGGCGGAGGCGGGGGGGATCACCAGCCAGACCCCAGCCTGGGCAATGTGGAGACATCCTATCTCAAAATGAAAAATGAAATGGACTGGGGCGTAGCTCCGTGTGAAGATCTTGGACCCAATCCTCAGTACTCAGAAAAGACACAGGAAGCAGCTAAGCCGGACATGGTCCTTAGCAAGAGTGAGAGACCCTGCCTCAAAATAAAACAGGGCTGGGGTTGTGGGTTAGTGCAGAGGCCCCAGATTCAGTCCTGAGTAGTGGAAAAAAAAATGTACCTGCTGCTGCTGGGCTTAGAAACTTTATTTTCCTCTCTTTTCTTCCTTCCTTCCTTCCTTTCTTTTTGAGGAAGTGAGGAAGTGCCTTGCTCTGCAGTCCAGGTGGGTCCTGAACTCGCTATATATGAACTCACTTTAAGGCTGGCTTCCAACTTGAAGCAATCTTCCTGCCTCAGCCTCCCAAGTGCTGGTTTTACAAGTGGTGCCACCACACCTGGCTTGTATAGTGCTGGGGAATCGACCGAGGGCCTTGCACATACTAGGCAAGGACTTTTACCACTGAGCTATACGCACAGCCCTCTAGGAACTTTTAATTAATGAGTTAATTGGTTATCGCTTCAGGATGTTTTATTGAATTCACATAACTCCTTTTGAGATCCAGGACAAAAATGAGTCCCATTTCTCATCTGAGGAGCAGCTCTATGCCAGGTACTGTGTTCACTCATGAACTCACTTATTCAAGAAGCATTTAAAGGGGCTAAGGTGTAACTCAGTGACTAGAGCGCTTGCCTAGCAAGTGCAAGGCCCTGGGTTGATCATCCCCCAGCACCACATGAGCTGGATGTGGTGGCGCATGCCTATAATCCCAGTACTAGGGAGGCTGAGGTAGCAGGATCATCAGTTTGAGCCCAGCATGGGCAATTTAGCAAAACTGTATCTCAAAATAATAATAATAATAATAATAATAATAATAATAATAATAATAAAGAAGGCTGGGGATGTAACTTGGTGCGAAGGCCCTGGGCTCAATCCTCAGTACAGGGGAAAAGAAATTCAGGACACAGCTTAGTGGTAGCACTTGCCTAGCATGCTCAAAGGCCCTGCACCACACACACACCAAAAAAAAAAAAAAGAGAGAGAGAGAAAAAGAAAGCAAAAAGCAAACCAAACCAATCAAAAAGAAGCATTCCTTGGCTATTGAGTGTCTCCAGGGTGTAACAGGAGTCCAGAGCACTGGAAAGCACCGTGACACTCCCCTGCACAGACAGAAAACAGGTCTTGGGCCACTGAATGTCAACTGCAGGAATACGGGTTCTTTGTTGTTTTGAGACAGGGTCTTACTTAGTTGTCCAGGCTGGTCCTGAACTCACTGTGAAGCCCAGGCTGGCCTTGGACTCATGCCAGTCCTCCTGCTTCAGCCTCCCGAGTGCTGGGATTACAGGTGTGTGCTGCCAGCTACAAAGACAGAGATTCTAAGAGATTCTGAGGTCTCCCTTCTCTAGGATATGTGCCCAGTGTGCAGAGCAGGGCAAGCATGCAGGAGGGGCTGAGTGAGGGCTTGCCCCATGGCTTGGGTGAATGAACGGAGTCACTCCTACTGGGTGGCAATGTCCCGGCCTCACCACGGCAGTTTGTGAGCCACTCTCCCTATCCCCGGAGCTGTGTGACAAGCCGTGGCCCTCTGCCCATGCCTTGGGCCCCAGGAACCAGGCCAGTGCTCGGGTGTCCTGCTTGGCCCTTCCCCTCCTCACCGTGCAGGCCAGGTTGTGTCCTCCGGGCCACACCTGATCTTTCCTCACCCCCAGGGCCGCTGCACTTGGGTGAACCCCTTGCAGAAGACAGAGGAGGAAGAGGAGCTGGGGGAGGAGGAAGAGAAGGGTGACGAGGGGCTGGAAGAGGTAGAGCAGGAAGTCGGGCCACCACTGCTGACGCCGCTCTCAGAAGATGCAGGTGAGGGCCACGGTGTCTGGGACTGGGTGGCAGAGTGGGCGGGGCAGGCAGACCTCCCAGGATCGCCTCTGTGCCGTCCCTCCTTCTGGGCCTCTGTGTGTCATCTAGAAAGTGGGCATCCCCAGCCAGGTTTGGTGGCACAGCCTGGAATCCCAGCACACAGAGAAGCCAAGGCTGGGGGTCTCAAGTTCAAGCCCAACTGGGACAATTGAGCCACTTAGTAAGACCTGTCCGCAGATCAAAACTAAGATGGGGCTGGGAATGTATCTCAGTGTGAAGGCCTCGGGGTGGAGCTCCAGCACCAAAAAAAGAAAAAAAAAGAAGAAGAAGAAAGAAAGAAAAAAAAGAAAAAGAAAAAGTAAGCAAGCAGGTGTGTGGTACAACACTGCCCACCTCATGAGATTACGGGAGTGTTTGTGTGTGTGGTGCTGGGATGGGACACAGGACCTTCACACCGAGCTATATCCCCAGTCCATCTTTTGGTTTTGATTTTGAGACAAGGTCTCTTTTAATCTCTAAACTGAGTCACACAGGCTGAGCTTGAAGTTGGGATCCTCCTGCCTCAGACTCCTAAAATGCTGGGATTATAGGCTTCCATCACTGGGCCTGTTTTTGTTGTTGTTGTTTGTATTTTTTTTTTTTTTTTTTGTGGTCCTGGTGATTAAACTCTTGAGCTGCATCTCCAGCCCATTTTTATTTTTGACTTTTTTTTCTTTGAGACAGGGTCTCACTGTATGGTCCTGAACTCACTAAGGAGCCCAGGCTGGCCTTGGGCTCACAGCAATCCTCCTGTCTCAGCCCACCGTGCCTGGCTTATGTGGTGCTGGGAATTGAACTCACGTACTTAGGGCCACTTTAACCACTAAGTCAGTCCTCCAGCCTCTACTTTTGACTTTAAGACAGGGTCTTACTAAGTTGCTGAGGTGTCCAGGCTGGGCTTGAACTTGCAGTCCTCCTGCCCCAGCCTCCCAGAGCCAGGGTGACCAGCCTGTGTTAGCAGGCCTGGTTCTGTGGCTTCTGACCATGCCAGGGCGAGGAGCCAGCAGCAGGGTGGTTCTGACAGCGAGGTACGGGCTATTGCTTTTGTCTTGCAGTTTCCTTATGTCCTGGCCCTCGTGCTCTCTCTTCGTCTCCCCACCTCCCCACCAGGGCACAGTGTGGGGCTTGGGACCCCCTGACCTCGTGCTTCTCCACCTCCCCACTGCAGAAATCATGAACATGTCACCCTGGACCACCCGCCTGTCCTGCAGCCTCTGCCCGCAGTACTCTGTTGCCGTAGCTCGATCCAACCTCTGGCCCGGGGCCTGTGCCTACGCCAGTGGCAAGTATGTCTGCTCCTGCCCCTCTTGGGGGCAGACCTCTCCCCCATCCATATACCCCCGCTTAAGAGTTGACAGCACACAGAGGTTAGGAGGGGCTTCTCAGACCTGACCCCCTAAAGCCACTCTGAGGGGTTCTGCAAGGGCTAAAACAAGAAATCCCAAAGTGGATTCTGTAATCCCAGCACTCTAGGAAACTGAGTCGGGAAAATAGCAGAGCCTGGGAATTCAAGGCCAGGCTGGGCAACATAGCCAGATTCTGATTCTAAACAATAGTATCAACAATAACAAAAAATGCCAGGCCACAGGTGACACCCCTTGGATGGAAGAATGAAGGATCAGAGAAGGGAAGGGAGTAGCCCATGCCACACAGTGCTGGAGGGTGCCACCTGGATCTCGGGCCCCTTGACACTGGTGGGTCTCCTGTCCTGAGGGTGGCATTTCCAATTGGAAGGGTCTTTTCTCCATCAGGATCTCGCACCAGTTGTTCCCAAAAAGTTAATAAGGTGACGCTGCCAAGCATGTGCCCACCCAAGCCACACCCTTCCCGTGGAATGCCCCAGAGTCCTTGTCCAGTCATCATTGTTCTCTGTGTGTGTGTGTGTGTGTGTGTGTGTGTGTGTGTGTTAGAGAGAGAGAGAGAGAGAGAGAGAGAGAGAGAGAGAGAGAGAGACCCCCACCACGGCAGGCGGGCGTGTTACCAGCTCTGTCCACCAGATGGCAGGGCACTTCCCTCTGTGTGAAATTGTATTGCGTTCTGTCCTGTGTTTGCAGGCATCCCAAATAGCTTTTTCTTTCTCCAGGACCCGGGCAGAGACTTGACTGCTTTTCCCAAATCCCTTCTCTGGCTAAGCCCTACTTCACCAACAGGCCTGTAAGGGCAAAGGACCCAAACTTGTTTCTCCCGCCCACCCTCCCTCTGCCCTTCCATCTCTCCATCAACCCAGTCTTCCATCTAGCTTGTTTTCTTCCTTCCTTCTTTTCTTTCTTCTTTCTTTTATTTTTTTGAGACAGGCTCTGACTCGGTACTCCAAGTTGGTCCTGAGCTCACTGTGGAGCCCAGGTTGCCTGGAACTCACAGCAGTCCTCCTGCCTCAGCCTCTTGAGTGTTAGGATTACACTCAGCTCATGTGGTGCTGGGGAATCAAACCCAGGGCTCGGTGCTTTGGGTACAAAGCTGCACCCCAGCCCGTCAGGCCTGGGTAACTCAGAGACTTGCGAGACACTGCCTTAAAATCAGAGATAGGCTGGAGGAACAGTTTTGGTGGCTAAAGCGCTTGCGCAGTGAGCTGAAGGCCTTGAGTTAGATTCCCCAGCACCACATCAGCTGGGCGTGATCGTGCACTCCCAGCTCTCAGGGAGGCTGAGGCAGGAGGACTGCCACGTGCTCAAGGCCAGGCAGGGCTACATAGTGTTATGCCCAGGTCGCAAAGACCCCAAAGAGACCACCAGGAGACCGAGGCACGTATGCAAGAGCAAGAAGCCTTTATTCGGGCCTAAGCTCAGATTCTCAGACATCACCATCACAGTGGATCTGTGCCATTGTGAAGCAGGGTTTTTATGGGGTAGGAGAAGGGGTGGTTACAACGAGTACAAGTACCAGTTACAGTCACAAAGTATTCATGGTAACAAAACTGACCATTCAGAATCTGTGGGGTGTTCATTACATCTGGCTGGAACTATTCATGATTTCTGAGAATCAGGTGAGTTTACAAGGCCCACGTGGGGTATAAACTGGAACTCAGGCCTACTAACTGTCCTAAGGGCCTGAAGCCTGTAGTTTGTTCAGCCTGGGTCTTTCAATAGTGAGTTCAGGACCAGCCTGGACGACAGAGCGAGACCCTGTCTGCAAGTTTGAGCCTATCCTGGGCAACTTAGTGACTTAGATGCCCTGGTTCAGAATAAAAGTTTAAAGACTGGAGATGTAGGTTAGTGTGAAGGATGTTGGTTCAGTCCTCAGTACTTGAAAAAAAATTACAAGGAAAATTACTGACCTCAAACTTACAGGAATCCTCCTGCCTCAGCCTCTTAAAGCTGAAATTCCAAGCATGCATTACCACACCCAGCTAATTTTTATGTGGTGCCGGGGAATTGAACCCAGGGCCTTGTGCATGCTAGACAATGGCACCAGCCCCCCATGTACACCATGTTCCCCAGCCACCCCCAGGGGCTGTTGGACAGCATGGCTCTAGACTCAGGCCTGCACAGAACAGGTGCTTAGTAAATACTCACTGAATGAACAAACGGACAGAGAAACCTGACCGTGTGTAGTTTTGCAGTCAGGCAATTCCCACCCAGGGGCCATCTTTAGAGAGTTTGATGGCCTCTTGCTGTCCCTCTAGAAAGTTCGAGAACCTCTACATTGGCTGGGGTCACAAGTACAGTCCCGACAACTTTAACCCGGCGCTGCCAGCCCCCGTTCAGCAGGAGTACACCAGCGGCCCCGAGATCATGGAGGTGAGCGACCCCACGGTGGAGGAGGAGCAGGCGCTCCGGGCTGCCCAGGAGCAGGCCCTGGCGGCCGCCGAGGAGGAGGAGGAGGACGAGGAGGAGGAGGACGACGAGGACCTGGATGACTAAGGCCTCCGGCCCCTCTCCCTGAGCAAATAGATGGGAATTCTCCCTCCCTGTAGTTACAGATGGTATTTGCACTGCTGGCTTCCTTTTTGCCCCTGGAGGCTGGGTTGGGATTCGAGGCAGCTGTTCTAAATAAAATTTCTGTGTGGTTTTACAGCCAAGGCACTCACGTGTTTGTTTGCCACACTCGTTCATCTGGACGTCAAACCAGTGATTCATTCATTCACTCAGGTAGCCATCAAAAAGTTATTCCTTTTTTGTTTGTTTCTGTGGTATGGAGGATTGAACCCAGGGCCTTGCCACTGGGTGACATCTTCAGCCCTTTAAAAAAATGTTTTTGAGGCAAGATACAAGTTGCTACACAGATTAAAAAAAAAAAAAAGATCTAGGGGCTGGAGGAATAGCTCAGTGGTTAAAGCGCTTGCCTAGCAAGCTCAAGGCCAATTCCCCAGCAGCAGCACATAAGCTGGCCATGGGTGGCACCTGCCTGTAATCCCAGTAGGCTGTAATCCTCAGGAGGCTGAGGCAGGAGGGTTGCCATGTGTTCAAGACCAGTCTGGGCTACATATTGAAATCAGGACCATCCTGGACTGCAGAGTGAGACTCTGCCTCAAAAACAAACAAACAAACAACAACAACAACAACAAAAGAGTTAAATGATTTAAATTGCCCAGGTAGGGCTCAAATTTGCAGTCCTCCTGTCAGCATCCCAGAGTGCTGGGGTTACAGACATGTGTCACTATACCCGCCTACTATGTGGTGCTGGGGGATTGAACCCAGGGCCTCAAGCTTTCTAGGCAAAGTGCTGTAATCACTAAGCTATGCCCTTAGCCCCCTAAGCTAACTCTTTAAGGGTAAAGGAAAGAATTAAAAGGGCTGGTAGAATAGCATAGCTGTTAGACTGATTGTCTGGTAGGCACAGGGCCTTGAGTTTGATTCCTCACACAGAAACCGGGCCTGGTGGTGCATGCCTGTAATCCCAGCCCTTGGGAGGCTGAGTCAGGAGAAATACTATGAGTCCAAGACCAGTCTGGGTTACATAATGAGTTCAGGACTGACCTGGACTACTGAGCAAGACTTTGTCTCAAGAAAAAAAAAAAAAAAAGAATTAGAAGCCAGGCATCCCATGCCTGTAATCCTGTACTGTAAGATGCTGAGGCAGGAGGATGCAAGTCTGAATTCAGCCTGGGCAACTTAGCAAGACCCTGTCTAACAGTAAGAAGTAAAATGTGGGCTGAGGATGTTGCTTAGTATAAATTCCCAGGGTTCAGTCTCCAGTGGAAAAAAAAAAAAAAAAAGTAACGAGGAAAAAGAAGAATGAGAAAGAGCCACACATAGGGAGCAGCAGTGTAAAGATGTAAGGGTGACGCTGAGTTTCTCAAGCCCTATGCTTTCTAGGTGGCACACAGTCTGAGGAGTTTGTGATGAGAAGTGAGACTGGAAAGAGAGGTTGGCAGGGCCCAGATCACATAAGGATCAGTTTATGCTAAGACCGTTAGGAACAGTTTTTTTTTTTTTTTTTTTTTTAAAGACAGGGTCTCACTCTGCAGCCCAGACTGGTCCTGAACTCACTATGGAGCCCAGGCTGGCCTTGGACTCACAGCAATCCTCCTGTCTCAGCCTCCTGAATGCCGGGATTATAGGCGTGCGCTGCCATGCCGTTTATGGGGTGCTGGGGAATCAAACTCAGGTACTTAGCTTAGCACTTGCTTGCTAGGCAAGCACGTTAACCGCTGAGCCATTCCTCCAGCCCCTTGTTTTTGTTTTTGAGACAAGATCTCATTGTGTAGTCTAAGCTGGTCCTAAACTCACTTTGTAGTCCAGGCTGGCCTTGTATTTACGGCAACAATCCTGCCTCAGCCTCTTGAGTACTGGCATTACCAGCATGCATCACCACACCCAGATTATGAGTTGCCAGGGAACGGAACCCAGAGCCTTGTGTTTGCTAGCCTCCAGGTCCCCTCCCCCATAGTATCAGTCAGGACAATTTCTTGATCAAATGTGTGACTTGGAAATAACCCCGAGTAAGTCAGTGGCAAAAACTTTTCATCCAGCTACGCAGGAGGCTGAGAAAGAAGGATTGTAAATTGGAGGCCAGGCTGGCGAATCTAGGGAGACACCATCTCAATTTAATGTAGTTAAGTGGTAAAGTACTCCTGGGTTCAATCGCAGGACCATGCAAAAGAAAGGAAAAACAGCCTTTTAATTTTAATTTATTTCATTTTATTTTTATTTTTTGTGGTACTGGGTATTGAGCCTAAGGTCTTCACTCTGAACTACATCCCAAACCATTTTTATTTTTAGTTTTAAAATTTGTTTTGTTTTTTGGAAACGGCCTTGTTCAAGCTGATCCTGTACTCATTATGTAGCTCAGAGTAGCCTTGAACTCAAGGCAATCCTTCTGCCTCAGCCTTTTAATGCTGAGAATATAGGTGTGTGCCGTCATGCCTGGTTTATGTGGTGCTGGGGAACTGAGCTCAGGATCTTGAGCTTGCTAGACAAGTGCTTGGACAGCTGTACTTATTCCTCTAGCTCCTTATTTTTGATTTGGAGAGAGAGTCTTGCTAAGTCGCTAAATTGCCTAGGCTAGACTTAAATTTGTAGTTATACTGTCTCGGTCTCCGAAGAGTGCTGGGATTACAGGCCTGCACTGCCAGATCCAACTGGAAGGACCCCGTTAGATTCCAAGAGGAGAGTAGATAAGGGGGTAAGATGACAGAGACTGGGAAAGCAGCGACAAGTCCAGTCCCTACAGAGAGGGGACTGGGAAAAAGAATCCATATAGTAGAATATAAAAGACTGTAGGTGCTAGGTACCCTAGTTCGATTCCCCAGCACCACATAAGCCGGGTGTGGTGGCACACACCTGTAATCCCAGCACTCAGGAGGCTGAGGCAGGAGGAGGATTGCCATGACTCCAAGGCCAGTCTGGGCTCTACAGTGAGTTCGGGACCAGCCTGGGCTACAGAGCCAGACCCTATCTCATTAAAAAAAAAGACTTTAGTATTGGAAGTGAGGGGGATGAAATTATGGTATAAATTGGGGTGGGAGGAAAGGCACAGGGGTTAAAGTGCTTGCCTTGCAAGCACAAGGCTTTGGGTTTCATTCCCCAGCTCTACATAAGGCTGGATGTGGTTCCATATGCCTCTAATCCCAGTAATCCCAGCACTCAGGTGGCTGAGGCAGGCAGATTGTCCTGAGTCCAAGGCCAGCCTGGGCTACAGAGCGAAACCCTGTCTCAAAAAAAAAAAAAAGGTGGAATAAATGTAAAAAGACCCAAATCTGTGGCCACCATGATTGGCAGGATGAGCCCCACGAGTGAGAATGTGAGGGAGGAACAGAATTTGGAGTAAGATGCTAAATTAATTGTAGTATTGAATGTAAGATGTCTCTGTGCAGCCTGCTTGTGAGAAATCTGAAAAGCCCCGAGTCCGTGAGTGTAGGGACATCTGCGTGGGATAGGATAAGAGTGGCTTCAGCAGAGGATAGGGGGGACCTTGGTTACTGGTGGCACCCTAGGGGCATTGCAGGGTTCCATGAAATTTTGGAAGCAGATGTAGGCTGAGTGTGATAACTGAAGATAGTGAGGTTATAGGGATATGTAGTGGAAATTGGTGAAAATGTGCAGGATATTTGGGATTAGCATCATTAATCAGTAATAGATCAGATGGAATCTTTGAGGTTTTGTGGAGACACTGGAGTCACCTAGAGTTGGGATCATCAGGGGTAGGGAGAAGTGTTTAAGAGGCTGTGATTAATTGGGGACTTTAAGCTGTCAGTAGGAGACACTGGAAGTCAGGGATCTGTACTGTTAGGTGTTTAAGACACAAGGATCACCTTGGGTCGGTCAGCTATGACGTTATGGGGGGAAAGGCTGGATACGGACAAGGACTCTTGAGGGTTCCTCCGTTGCTAAGCAAACGGTTCCCAGGGCGCCGTTGTTAGGGACCGGTAACCAACCACACCCCTTTTCCTCTCCGAGCCCCGCCCCCGTAACCAACCACCAGTCGGTCCCGGGCCCAGACGCCGTACCAACCGTTCTGCCCCGCCCACACCCCCGAACCGTTACCTGAGCGACGGCGGAACTTGTCCCGCCTCCCGGCCCGGTTGCCAATCGAAACGGCGTCGCCATGGCGACGAGCCCACCTTTTCCGGCGCGGGCCCGCGGCTTCCGGCAGGGGGCTCGGCTGCGGGCGGCCGTCGGACAGCTGCGGGGCCCGGGGGGCGCCCAAGATGGCGGCGGGTGGCGCGGAGGGCGGCTCGGGCCCCGGCGCCGCGATGGCGGACTGCGCGGAGATCAAGTCGCAGTTCCGCACCCGGGAGGGGTTCTACAAGCTGCTCCCCGGCGACGGCGCCGCTCGCAGGTCCGGGCCGGCGTCTGCCCAGACTCCGGCGCCGCCCCAGCCCCCGCAGCCCCCGCCGGGCCCTCCCTCCGCCTCCGGTCCCGGTGCTTCGGGCCCCGCGTCGTCCCCGCCGCCCGCGGGCCCCGGACCCGGGCCCGCGCTGCCCGCCGTGCGCCTTAGCCTCGTGCGCCTCGGGGAGCCCGAAGGCTCCGGGGCCGGCGAGCCGCCTGCCACGCCCGCGGGGCTGAGCGCCGGAGGCGACCGCGTCTGCTTCAACTTGGGCCGCGAGCTTTATTTCTACCCGGGCTGCTGCCGCCGTGGGAGCCAGCGGGTGAGTGGCCTTCTTCGTGGGTCCGGGTGCTGAGGGGACGGGCGCCTCTGGGAACGGGTCCCAAACGGACTTGGGACCTTGAGAAAGGCGCCTGAGGTGCAGACATCCCCGGAAGACCGGGCTCTTAGCTGTAGGGCCGGATTCCGAAAGGTGATAAGGGAACCCGCCCCTCACCGCGCCTGTGGGCTTTGGGGTGGTGAGTATTCCCCACATGATAGGGATCTGAGATCGTAACAGTGTCATCACTTCCTGGGGCGCAGGCATTCTGTGGGTTATAGGGAATCCTGAGGTGATGCAAGCTCAGACAAGAAGGAAAACCCAGCAATAATGTAGTTGGGAGATTTTGGAGAGGGCCTTGAGACTTGGGGAGCCCTGGGAGTGAGGGCCCCTCTGGAAGCGATGGGGATCTTAGAGGTCATAGGTGTATAAGGTCCCAGGGAGAACATGTATGGTGCTAATGAGGTTCCTGCAGGAAATGACAGTCTCCCAGATGATGGGAGATCAGGTGACGGGAGGGCAGCTCTTAAGCGCTGTAGGTCCCCAGGGCCCAGACACCCGGAATGATGAGGATTCTGAGTCCAGAGGTGAGACTGAGATCCTTATGGGGGACCATGAGGATCAGTGGGTCCCTGAGCTGTGTGAGATTTAGAGATTCCAGTTTGAAGGGGACCCTTGGGTGTTGGGCTTCAGAATCCTTGAGACTTAGATGACTCTGAGGTGTTGGGGTCTTGAAATATGATACTAACTCTTGAGGGAATTGCTGAGGTTATGGGGACTGGGGAGAGGTGGACTGGAAAAGAAGTGGACCTCAGGAACTGTGGGGACCCTGAGCCCTGCTGCTGTAGGGGGTGTCCCTAAATTCATGACGGTAGGTTCAACTTTGGAAAGGCTCAGTGGTCTGGAAGGAGGGTATCCTTCCAGTCTGGTGTTGTTCCACGCTGTCTGTGATGTGGGTCCTCTTCCTGTCTGTGGTTGCCTCCTCCTTCCCCACTCGGCTGCCCACTTCCCTCTGGCATTTAACCGTGCTTCCTCTAAGTGGTTTTCTTCAGCCTCAGCACCCTCTTCCTTCCTCTCTGTGGTATAAACTGTTCTTTTTCCTCCCGCCGCTCAAGTCCATTGATCTCAATAAGCCTATTGACAAGCGGATCTACAAGGGCACCCAGCCCACCTGCCATGATTTCAACCAGTTCACTGCTGCCACAGAGACCATTTCCCTGCTGGTGGGCTTCTCAGCTGGCCAAGTGCAGTACTTGGACCTCATCAAGAAAGACACCAGCAAGCTGTTCAATGAGGAGGTGATTATGGGCCCCGGAACTGCCATTTGCAACAAGGCTGCATGCATCTGCCTGGAAGCAGGGTGGGCCTGAGGTAGGGACTGGGTGATAGCTACAATGCCAGTCCTATGCTGAATTCCTCAGTTCTTGAATTTTCATCAACCAATGGGTAAGAAATTATGGTGCCTATTTTGCATATTGAAAGATTGGCATTAGCAATTGGTCGGCTTTTTAATGTTCTTGACCTTCAATTTGTGGGCTTTGGATTCCTGTCTCTCTCTCTCTCTCTCTCTGTCTCTCTCTCACTTTCTTTCTTTCTTTGTTCCTTTAAGATGGGATCTCGCTGTATAGTCCATGCTGGTCCTAAACTCACTGTAGAACCCAGGCTGGCCTCGAACTCAGGGCAATCCTCCTGTCTCAGGTTGTGTGTGCTGGGATTACAGGTGTATCCCACTCCACCCAGCTCACATTCTAATTTCTTTGTCTTTTGCTTTTTTTTTTTTTTTTTTCCTTGAGACAGGGTCTTGTTCTGTAGCCCAGGCTGGTCTTGGACTCACGGCATTCCTCCTGCCTCAGCCTCCCAAGTGCTGGGATTATAGCCGTGTGCCACCATGCCTGGCTCATGTGCTGCTGGGGAGTCCAACTTGGGTACTTAGTGCTTGCTAGGCAAGCGATTTAACTGCTGAGTCTTTCCTGCAGCCTGTGTTCTAATTTCTTGTGTATCATTTACTCTCTGACATTCAGAAAGTGACTCTTCTTTGAGCCTTAGTTTTTCTGCTCTGCAAATGGGATTTTCATCCCTGCCTCACAGCACTGGCCTCAGCTGCCCCAGCCCCACAATGGTTTCTTAACAAGCCTCCAGAACTGTTGTAAACTCATGTGTGGAGATTGCTCTGGGCCTTGTTAGCATGGGAGGAAATGCCAGCAGATGGGCTTATGTGTGTGCCCTGGTCCTGCATCTTGTCCTGTTTGGTCCAGAAAGAGTGCTCTAGAAGCATTAGAATGAGTGGCTGAAGGGATGAGTGGCACAGTGAATGGACTAAAAGCTCCTAAGCTCAACGTTCTCGCATAGTGAGGGATCATCGAGTACCGGCACAGCTTCCAGCATGTCTCCATGGGCAGGCAGAAGGGCCGGCCCTTGCTGAGCTTTCTGTCCAGTTAGGAAGCACACTCACTGGTTATGGCCAGTGCTCCGTGTCGGCCAGTTGTGAGGCCCATTGAGAAGGAGGCAGCAGGGAGGCAGGAGGGGTGTCGGGTGAGCTTAGGTAGAGGGCTGGGAGCGCCTTGCTAGGAGGCAACGGAAATCAAAACCTAGAAGAGGTGAGAGGGGTCCTGGGGAAGGACATTCTAAATAGTGGGAATGGTGAGGACCAAGGTCCCGAAGTAGGATAATCAGAAGGCCATGTGGCCGGAGCAGTGGCTGAGGGAGAGAGGATGGTAGGTGAGTTTGCAGACGTAACAGGAAAGGCCAGTAGAGCTTGCAAGAGACCTTGCCTCTTCTTGCAGGTGGAAGCTGATGGAACAGCCTTCCTAGTCTGGTTTATGTAAGCCATAGAGCAGATGATTTAGGGAACGTGGTTTTCGCAGCTCTTCTGGAATGGGAGGCAGCTGGGGTCCTTGGGAGAGAGGTCCCCTGCAGTGAGTGGCTAGCCGCCTGGAACTGCAGACCTTCATCCCCTGGCACCAGTGGACAAAGGCTACAGAGCAGCCTGTCAGGGCGATGCCAGGTGCTGGCGTGTGTTTAGCAGGCCTCCCTGATGACTAGAAAAGTGACACAGGCTTGGACGCTAGAGACCTGGAGGCTAGGTAGGTTCCATTGTGGGGTTGGTGGCAGCTGGGGCCAGGGTGGCTGGAGAGGTCTGACGAGAAGAGGTTGAGGTTGTTGTAGGATTGGCTGTGAGCTGTGAGGGCAGAGAAATGAAGAGGCCTTGAGGGTTTTTATGTAAGCAGTGGCAGGACAGGGATGCTGTTCATTTGTCCAGGAAACACTTCACAGTGCCTCTTACATGAATGACTGCATGGGCATTCTGTGGTCATTGTCTTGCCTTAAGCCCAGTGTCTGAAAGGTGAGGAGAGGATTAAGACGTGGTGGATAGTCCTGGCAGACTGGACTTGCCAAAGATGGGCCTTTGAGGCTCTGTGAGTCCCCTGTGGCCACCTTATAGGCAGCCTTGTTCCCTTGCATTCCTGAGACCTGAAATAATTATTTTTTCCTCGGGGTGGGAGCTGCCCTGGGTCAGGGCCTGGGCCTGGGCCTGGTGTAGTACCAGCTGTGTGAGCTGGCTCAAGTCCAGAGGCCTTGGAGGGGTCCAGTCGGGGTGGCGTCTACCACAGGCTAATTGTATTCTGCAGCTCTGCCCTGTTTCCCCTTGTAGCGGCTGATTGACAAGACCAAGGTGACGTATCTGAAGTGGCTGCCTGAATCTGAGAGCCTGTTCTTGGCCTCTCATGCCAGCGGCCACCTGTACCTCTACAACGTGAGCCACCCCTGTGCCCCGGCCCCGCCCCAGTACAGCCTGCTGAAGCAGGGTGAGGGTTTTGCTGTTTATGCTGCCAAGAGCAAGGCACCCCGCAACCCACTAGCCAAGTGGGCAGTGGGCGAGGGGCCCCTCAACGAGTTTGCCTTCTCGCCCGATGGCCGGCACCTGGCCTGCGTCAGCCAGGATGGCTGCCTTCGAGTCTTCCACTTCGACTCCATGCTCCTGCGGGGGCTCATGAAGAGCTACTTTGGGGGCCTGCTGTGTGTGTGCTGGAGCCCTGACGGCCGCTATGTGGTGACAGGCGGTGAAGATGACCTGGTCACCGTGTGGTCCTTCACCGAGGGTCGTGTGGTGGCTCGAGGCCACGGCCACAAGTCTTGGGTCAATGCTGTGGCTTTTGACCCCTACACCACTCGGGCAGAGGAGGTGCCAGCAAGCAGTGCTGACAGGGATCAAAGTGGCGAGGAGGAAGAGCCTGAGGCCACTGGCCCGGGAGCCAGTGGTGCCCCTCTCTCTCCGCTGCCTAAGGCTGGCTCTATCACCTATCGCTTCGGTTCAGCGGGCCAGGACACACAGTTCTGCCTGTGGGACCTCACAGAAGATGTGCTTTCCCCACACCCACCCCTGGCCCGCACCCGCACCCTCCCTGGAACCCCTGGCACCACGCCACCAGCCACTGGCAGCTCACGGGTTGCTGAGCCTGGCCCAGGCCCCCTGCCCCGCTCCCTGTCTCGCTCCAACAGCCTCCCGCACCCAGCTGGTGGTGGTAAGGCTGGCCCAGGTGCAGCAACAGAGCCCGGCACGCCGTTCAGCATTGGCCGCTTCGCCACACTCACGTTGCAGGAGAGGCGGGACCGGGGGACCGAGAAGGAGCACAAGCGCTACCACAGCCTGGGCAACATCAGCCGCGGTGGGAGTGGCAGTGGCAGTGGAGACAAGCCCAGTGGCCCTGTTCCCCGCAGCCGCCTGGACCCTGCCAAGGTGCTGGGCACTGCGCTGTGCCCGCGTATCCACGAGGTGCCACTCCTAGAGCCCCTGGTATGCAAGAAGATCGCCCAGGAGCGACTGACAGTGCTGCTCTTCCTGGAGGACTGCATCATCACCGCCTGCCAGGAGGGCCTCATCTGTACCTGGGCCCGGCCAGGCAAGGCTGTGAGTGCCTGGGACCTGGAGGGAGGTGTGGCACTGTTCCAGCCTCTGGCCTTGTGGGAGAGGGGAAGCTTGGAGATTGAGTGTCCCAGAACAAGGCCTCAGGTTTACAGTGACAGGTTGCTGGAGCTTTTGGCATCTGTCAGCAGAGAGGAGGGCAGGGGTAAGAGCTGGTGGGGAGCCGTCGAACCCATGGCCAGCTGCCCAAAGGGCAGCTGATGGGCCCAGTATGGCCTTTTCTTAGTGTTTTGCTACTTAAGGCACAATCTTTGCCTATGGAAAATCTGCATTTTAACTGGTGAAGTGTTTTTAGAGAACTTTGGGCCAACACCATAGGGGCAGGATTGAGCATGTGGGCCTGGCTTCCAGCTGGGGTCTTAGTCTTTTGGGATCTGAGCCTACCCTGGAAGGAGGTGGACGGAAATGTGTCCTGGACTCCACGATTACATGTCTGGTCCCTGAGACCTGGGGAAGTTACTGACCCTCTCTGACTTACTCATGGCCTCTTGGGATGCTGTTAGCAGAAAGGAGGGCTGGGGATGAATGTGCCTACCTCTGGGATAGCTGTGGGTTTCAGAATATCACAGTAGGAGAAGCACAGGGACCTTGTAAGTTCATAATGTGTTGTGGGTGTCTGTTCCCTTAGGATTTGGGCACAGTGTCAAGATCTGAGAGCTGTAGCTCAGTTCCTTGGCTCTGTGGTTTTGGGAGAGTAGAGTCCAGAATTCTTAGATCCGGAGTGTAGTCTCAGGATAAGGGTGGTGGGACTTGAAAAATCTGACAGAGTCCTCAAAGAGACCCCTCTACCTCCCTAGTTCACAGACGAGGAGGCCGAGGCCCAGGCAGGGGAAGGAAGTTGGCCCAGGTCACCCAGCAAATCAGTGGTAGAGGTAGGATTGTCCCTGGATCATGCCCTGCCCAGCTCTGAGGACCACTCCCCCAATTAGAAGGGTACCCTAGTCTCCCCCTTTTCTTCCTGTCTTCCTCTCCCCCCATCATCTCTGCCCAGATTGACTTGAGGACTTGAATTATCGAGTGAACATACCGACTGTGGGACAGGGAAGGTAGCTGAGATGTGCATCTTGCACCTAGGGTCATAGCCACATGGCTGGGGTGGACCAAGGACCAGGGCCAGGGTGGGAGTGGCTGTCAGGTCTCCGGCCGGCTCCCTCCCTGGGCACTGGCAGGTGTTCTCACCCCTCCCATCTCTCCTTCTCATCCTTCCCAGGGCATCTCCTCCCAGCCAGGCAACTCCCCAAGTGGCACAGTGGTGTGAAGCCGTGGATGTTGGGGTCCCCCACCCCACGGCCCCAGCCTCCTAGCCATAACCTTCCCTGCAGACCTGTTGGATCAGCGTATTAACAAGACTAACCGCGATGGAAGGACTGCTCTGGACTCCCACCCTGCACAAATATTGGGAGTCCCCAGACTGACCAACCCAGACATGGGGGATGTAGTGGCCCATATGGCCTCAGCCCCATGCCAACCCACTGCCAAGTACAATGACCTGTCTTCTGAAACATCAGTGTTAACCCACATCCCTGTCCCCAGCATGTGACTGGTCACTCCTGGGGAGAAGCTCCCCACCCCCAAGAGCCCCAGATCTGCAGCTGCCCAGGGGTTGGGAGGGCAGGGCTGGGGATGGTCCACCCCTCCCAGCACTTACCCCACCCTTTGCTATTGTCTGTGCTTTTGAAGAGTGTTAAGTTATGGAAGCTCCCAGGGCCCTCCTTGTCCCCCAGGACCTTTTATTTATACTAAAGTTACCCGTTTGCACAGCGGCTCTGTTCCCTTTTGGGGATGGGAGGCAGGATGGAGGAAGCGTGTGAGCTCTTGGCAGGTTTCCTAGGACCTGTGCTTTCACCAAAGGAAGCAGTGGCCGGGCCACCTCCCCCAGCCTGTGCGCTTGGAAGAGCTGGAACCTGGAGCTGTGGGAGGAGAGAGGAAGGGAAGGCCCTGGGGTGTGTGGCCATGAGGCCCACAGGCAGGGCCCTTAGGAAGAGAGAGGAGCGTTGGGTCCCCAGGGTCTTCAGCAGAGAGCACAGCCCCAGCCCCTTCTTAGAGGTCCTGTGGGTGTTTTGAAAGTTCTCTGTTTTGTGTTGTTGGAAGTAGAGGGTAGGATTCACTGGGAGGAGCATAAAGGAGAAAGTGAGGTAGAAAGTAGGAACGCCCTGGAAGCAGGAGGGGCAAGAGCGCCAGGTTACCAGTCACAGTCTGCTGAAGATTGTTTTATAAAGTGTCAAAACTGACCAAATCTACTACTCCCCTAGGCAGCTCCCAGAGGTGCCATCTAGGGCCCCCAGGAGTAAAGGCTGAGCTTGGCTTCCCGGTACCTCAGTCCTGCTCCTGCCATGGCCCAGGTGTCTGGTACCTGCTAGAGGGCATAAGTGCTGTCCACCCTGGAAGGAAAAGTTCAGATCCCCACTGATTGCTCTCCAGACCTCCGGGAATCTTCGCGCTCCACCCCCGAAATGTTTCTGTTTCTAATCCCAGCCAGGGCAGGAATGTGGCTGTCCAGCCAGGGGCCAAGAAGCTATTTTGGGGTCTCCTTTGCCTGGGGAGGGCCTGGCTTCACCACTTGCCTCCCCTAGGCTTTGGCTAGCAGGTCACTCCTGGCTCTGGCTCCTGAGAGTGTCCCTACCCGGCTCTCCTCACCACCCCTTCCCCACCTCCTGCCAAAGAAAAAGCCAGTGTAAAAAGCAGAGGGCCCAGGGACTAAATTTAACTGTCCCAAAGTTGGAATCCATCGCTGAGTCACTGCAGAAACTGCCCTGGCCTCCTGCCCCGCCTCCCCGGGCCTCGGCCCCTTTGCCCATCCCACCCCACCGGCGGCTTGGGGGAGCAGTGGGCAGTTACTGGGTGGCTCAGAGCCCTGGCTGGCCCTCAGGCAATGGGAGGGCTCCCTTCCGCATCTCAGGCTTGTAGTTTTCCTTACTCCACCTCGCGGCTGGGGAGGCAGCTGGCCCAAGAGTTGAGGTTCTCCATCCATCTGTAGCCTAGTGCTGGAGGGATCGAGGGACCCTGACAAAGGGAGTTGGGGGGGCTGGCTCCTGAGGGGTTAAAGCTGGGAGGCGGGAGGGGGGCTGGACCAAGGGGTGGGGAGAAGAGGAGGAGGCCTCAGCTGCAGAGAAGTGGCCAGAGAGGCCCAGGGGACAGCCAGGGACAGGCAGACATGCGGCCAGGGCTGTGGGGCCTGGACAGGGGCTGCCAGGCCCTGTGACAGGAGGACCCCGAGCCCCGGCCCGGGGAAGGGCCATGGTGCTGCCTGCCCAACATGTCAGCCGAAGTGCGGCTGAGGCAACTCCAGCAGCTGGCGCTGGACCCTGGCTTTCTGGGGCTGGAGCCTCTGCTCGACCTTCTCCTGGGCGTCCACCAGGAGCTGGGTGCCTCCGACCTGGCCCAGGACAAGTATGTGGCCGACTTCTTGCAGTGGGGTGAGTGCTAGCCTGCATGGGCTCCTGCAGGGAGCCAGGGCATGGTATAGATCTGACACAGGAGCTGTGGGGGAGGGTGCAGGATGGACGGACAGACCTTCCTATAAGGTGGCCCAGAGCTTGCACCTGGGTCCTGGGCCAGCATGCTCCTATGACCATGCTACCACAATGGCCGGGCAGAGTAAGGTCAGCACAGGCCAAGGTAGCCATGACTTGGAGCCATGGTGGGCTGAGCTGGGTATAGTCTCTTGTCTCCCTCCACCATGTGCCCATGTGTAGCCCTAGAGACTTGTTGGCAGCCCTGTTTCCTAGGACTTTCTCCCAAATGGGCCATCTGCTCTCCCAGGTCCCAGGAACGAGTGGGAAGGCACAGCATGGGGCAGCTGCCAGAAGTGCAGTGGACAGGCAGGTGTTCGGTGCCAGCCTCTCCAGCTGCCCTGACAGGTGCCCAGGGACAGGGAGGGCACCGTGACTCACACAGGCCCTGGGGGAGAAGCAGTTTTCCAGGCAGGCGCCACCTAATCCTCTTTTGTCCCCTGAGGAGGACTAGTTTGGGGTTCTTGCGTTTCCTTTCTCCCAACTGTCTTGGTCACTGCTAGCCTGAGTGTGTCAGTCCAGGTTCCCCTCTGGCTTTCTACCTCCTCACTGGTCTGGGTTCGGGACTCTAACCCTCCAGCTGCCCTATGAAGTACTCTCCCCCCCACCCTCCCCACCCCCCAGGACTAGGAATTTGAACACAGCCTTCACTGTGCGCTCCATCCCCACCCTCTTTTTATTGTTTGAGGTAGGGTCTCACTAAATTGTTAAGTTGCCCAGCCTGGGCTAGTGCTTCTGACCCCTCTACCCTAGGCTCCCTGAGTGCTGTGATTACAGGCCTGTGCACCAGGCCCGCTCGGAATTCCTTCTTGAAAGGTCTTTCCAGGCCCTGGAAGAATGCCTCAGTGCCAGCTTCTGACCTGGCCTGCCTCCACCCAGTACCAGATCTCAGGCTTATTCTAGTTTGGGTCACCACTAGCAGTGCTGCTCTGTCACTCCACATACTTGTCCCTCATGTCTGGCTTGTGGTCCTTGGCGTCTGTGTGTTCCTGTCTCCCTGTCTCCTCCCTTCCCCAGCTCCCTCTTGTCTCAAGTGTACCTCTTTCTGACACAGGTCCCATTTTACAGATGGGAAGGTAGAGGCCAAGGGCCGGGCCACCTCTCCTCCCCTCACCTCTCCCAAGCCCCTCAGTGACACTCTGTTTTGCAGAGAATGAAGCAGGCTGGCAGGGTAAACTGAGGCCTGGTGTGGGGGCAGGACTCTGGCTCTCTGGGAAGGAGCAGTCCTTTTGTGGCCTGAGCCTCATCGTGCTGCAGCCCCTCCCCTGCCAGGCCTGGGGCGGGGGAGGGGGCCTGGGTTCCCGCTGCCTTAAAAGGGCTCAATGTCTTGGCTCTCTCCTCCCTCCCCCGTCCTAGGCCCTGGCTGGTTCTTCCTTGCAGGCCCATGCTCCCCGAGCCCCTGTCTTCATAACCCATGCCATCTGCCCTCGTCCTGCCCATACCACCCCTTCTCTGGCTTACCTCCCAAGGAGTGGCTTCTTTTGCCCCCTGAGGCCTGGCCTCCCCCTCCCAGCCTCTACCCTGGCCGGTTGGCCTGTGCTGCTCTGACTGCATCTGTAAGGAGGGCAGAGAGAGCGGCGTCCTGCAGCGCCCTGGACTTGGCTCCCAGGCCCAAATTCAGTGTTTCCCAGAGCAAGCTCCAAGAATCGTTTGGGTCGCAGTGTTCACGCACTGGCCACAGTGGTGGCTGTAGGCGGGAGCGCCCGCGCTCAGTAGGGGCTCCCGCAGGAGTAGGGGCGGGAGTGCCTGAGGACAGGGGGTGTGTGGGAACTGAGCTCGTTTCCTTCCCCATCTGCTCTCCGGGGTCTCCCATCCTGCAGGCATGTGTAACCCCTCCTTTCTATCCTGGACCCCACTGGGGCTCTGTGGCCCAAGGTCTCATCCCCAAAATGGGTTCCCAGGCACCTTACTTCCACAGGAGGGCAGTTTGGGTACCCAGAAGCTCGCGTTTAAACATACGGTACACGCTTGGGGAGCAGAGAGCCTTTACAGTAAGTTGGGCGGAGGAGACTGAGGGGCAGATAGGCGTCTGTAATTGTCCCGGTGACCCTGGGTCGATTCTTCCTTTTTCGTCACCGCGCCCAGCGGAGCCCATTGTGGCGCGGCTTAAGGAGGTCCGACTGCAGAGGGATGACTTTGAGATCCTGAAGGTGATCGGACGCGGGGCGTTCAGCGAGGTGAGCCCCGCGCGGCGGAGGGGCGGGGCCGGGGGGGCTAGGACTCTAGTTGAGGTGGGCGGGTCATAGGAGGTGGGGCGGAACTTTAGAAGTTGATGAATGAGACTGGGGGGAGGGTGGGCGTGGTCTGGGGGCGGGGCCCCGCCTGGATGGAGTTAGGGGTGGAGTCCTGTCCGGTGGAGCCCTTCAGTTTTCCTGGAGGTGTCCGCTACTGTCCCCATTTTTCCACCAACAGGTAGCGGTGGTGAAGATGAAGCAGACGGGCCAAGTGTATGCCATGAAGATCATGAATAAGTGGGATATGTTGAAGAGGGGCGAGGTGCGGGCCGGCTCAGGTGTGGGGGGACGGGGACTGGGGCTCGGCCCCCCTCCCTTCATCTCCTGTCTTGCGCAGGTGTCCTGCTTCCGCGAAGAGAGAGATGTGTTGGTGAACGGGGACCGGCGTTGGATCACGCAGCTGCACTTTGCCTTCCAGGATGACAACTACCTGGTGAGCGCCAGGCTGGGTGGCAGGAAGGACAGCCCCTACTCCTTCGATTGACAAGTCGAGGGTGAAGAGAGGGTTGGGCAGCTGCCCATGACAGCTGTGCAGAAGTCTCTTGGCAGGAGGTGTCTTGGGTAGAGGAGGGGCGTTTACCTAGGATAAGAAGTGGTGTAATCATTCTGGGCTCTCTTGTATGAAGATGCCTGGTGGAGGCTCTTCCCCGGACAGGACAGCCTCCAGTGTGTCCAGCGGGCCACCAACTGGGCAGGGAGTATGTGGGATCTATCCTCTAGGCTTTGGGAGGTCTCCCGTTTCTCTTTTTCCCTGAATGTCTTCAGGGAAGTGAATCTCTGTTCAGTGATGTTCTAGGAAGTCTTTGATTTGGCCTTGAAGATCTCTAGGTTCTCTTGGTTATCGGGGTTTTCTGTGGTATCTGTACCCAGGGACTGACATCTCTGGGAGTCTTTGCCTCTGGTGATCAGAAATGGGTGCTTAAAGGGTCTACTGATCCCCCCAATGATACGCCCTCTCCCAGTACCTGGTCATGGAGTACTACGTGGGCGGGGACCTGCTAACGCTGCTGAGCAAGTTTGGGGAGCGGATCCCTGCCGAGATGGCGCGCTTCTACCTGGCCGAGATTGTCATGGCCATAGACTCGGTGCACCGGCTGGGCTATGTGCACAGGTGGGCGTGCCCAGGGTTGAGGGGCGGGGCCTGGGCGGGGCCCAGAGAGGAATGAAGGTGCTCGTGAAGGCTTGGTGCCTTTGGGAACCGGGCCTAAAGAAGGACCTGATTGGTTGGGGCTCTCTTAGGGATTGGTGCTCAAAATTGTAAAGTTCAAACAGGGGCAGGGTGGTACATTCTCTCGTCACCTTCCCTCGACGCAGGGACATCAAACCAGACAACATCCTGCTCGACCGCTGCGGCCATATCCGCTTGGCTGACTTTGGCTCTTGCCTTAAGCTGCGGGAGGATGGAACGGTGAGCGAACCGTTGAGCCTTACTTGGGACACTTGTGCCCCATCAGTGAGGGGAGGAGGCAGCTGAGTGTGAGGGGAGGAGGCAGCTGAGTGTGAGGGGCCACTGTGCTGGGGGTAGGGGGGTTGTTAGGGAGACGCTTGAGGGTGGTTAGAAGGTCTGAGGTGGAACCCAGCTCTCCTCCTGTTGGCACAGGTGCGGTCACTGGTAGCTGTGGGCACCCCGGACTATTTGTCCCCCGAGATCCTGCAGGCTGTGAGTGGAGGGACAGGCAGCTATGGGCCAGAGTGTGACTGGTGGGCACTGGGAGTGTTCGCCTATGAAATGTTCTACGGACAGACGCCCTTCTACGCAGACTCGACGGCTGAGACCTATGGCAAGATCGTGCACTACACGGTGAGTGCTGCCCTGGGAGCCGTTTCCTCCACGCGTGCTCCCAGGCTGAATTCTCTGCACTTCTTCTTCGGAGTAGGAGCACCTGTCCTTGCCCCTGGCAGATGCAGGGGTCCCGGAGGAGGCTCGGGACCTCATCCAGGGGCTGCTGTGTCCTCCGGAGGTACGGCTGGGCCGGGATGGAGCAGAGGATTTTCGGAAGCACCCTTTCTTCTTTGGCCTTGACTGGGAAGGTCTTCGTGACAGCATGCCACCTTTCACGCCAGACTTTGAGGGTGCCACTGACACATGCAACTTTGATGTGGTGGAGGATGGGCTCACTGCCATGGTGAGCGGGGGCGGGGTAGGTACCAGCGGCCCCGACTTGGCTGAGGGAACCTGCCCATCCCCTCTCCCTAAAGACACCTGTTACTCATTCTTTGGAGCAGGGGTGGGAAATGTCTGGCCCATGGCCATACACCACCTTCAAAATCATTTGGTCCACTAGGAATGAGTTTACTATACAGTAATTCGTTGTTTTGCCAAATATGGCAGGTTAATTTTTAAGCTGATAACTTTCCATGTCCTGCAAATGATGTCATAAATGTCCAAATGCCCTTGGCAGAAAAACAATTGCTCACCTTTGCCCTAGGGCATCTACTGTGTGCCCACCCAGTACTGAGGACCCAGTGGTGACCTAGACTTACAGTGTAGCCAAAAACACAGTCCAGTCTCCAGACACTGAGGCCCCAGTGATCTGGGCTAAGAGCTGGTGGGGGGATTTGAGCGGGGGAGCAGTACAAAAGGGGCTCTTAACTCAGCCTGGAAGGCAACTGGTGGAGGGGCTCCTTGGGAGATGAGAAGGGTGGAATGTCTTTCCTTAGGCCCTCCCTCTCCCTCAGTTCTATCCTGTAATACTTGCTTAGCCCTGTGTGCCCTTGTGCTGGCCAGTTATGGGGACACAGCACTGACCATATCAGCCTTGGTTCCTGCAACACCTGATCCACCTACAGTTTGAGGAAGGTATAATCAAGTCAGGTGCTCAATGGTGCACACCTGTATTCTCAGTGCTGTGGGATGCTGAGGCAGGATGACTGCAGGTTTGAGCACAGCCTGAATGAAAATAAAAAATGTCTGGCAATGTAGCTCAGTATGAAGGCCCTGGGTTCAGTTCTTAGTACAAAAAAAAAAAAAAGTAATTTTAGCATGGTGAGGAGCCTGAAAGAAAGGAATGGGACACGTTAAAGAATGTTGAGGGGCCATTCTGGACGATCCTTGAGTTAGTGGGTAGCATTTAAGCCTTGACCAGAAAAGGATGAGGGACCAGCCCTGGCAGCTACTGGTCACATCTGTGTGTCTCTTGTGTAGGAGACGCTGTCGGACATGCAGGAGGGCGTGCCGCTGGGGGCTCACCTGCCTTTTGTGGGCTACTCCTACTCCTGCCTGGCCCTCAGGTAAGCATGCCTGTGTGGCCTCGGAGGTGCTGGACTCCTGGTAGGCTGCTCCAACCCTCTGCAGCCAGGCTCCTTCCTTGGTGGCCAGTAGTTCTATAGGGTCAGTCTGGGGCCAGGGACTTTTGGGAACCCATAAATACCTTAACATTGTGGATTTAATTGTGAAACCTCAGACCCCTAGACTTGACCTTCCAGAATCTTACAACCGTTGACTTACATTTCAAGTATGCAAAGTCATGGGACCTTATAATTCTGTTTATTTACTTAATTTTGAAATAGGGTCTCACTTTATAGCCCAGGCTGGTCCTAAACTCACTGTGTAGCTCAGTCTATCCTTGAACTCATTGCAATTCTCCTGCCTCAGCCCTTTGAGTGCTGGGACGAGAAACATGTGTCACCACGCCCAGCTTATGTGGTACTAGGCAAGTGAACCCAGGGCCTTGTGCTTGCTAGGTAAATGCTTTAACTACTGAGCTATGCTCCAGCACGGTACCTCAGAAATTTAGAAATGCAGTTTAGATTTTTATTGACTTTTAACAGAACATAAACTCATTGAATCATTCATCTAACAACAAAGCCTGTCCTTATTTATTTTTGTGGTACTAGAGTTTGAACATAGAGCTTTCTCTTTTCTGAGCTAGATCCCCAGCCAATTTTTATTGTTTATTTGAGACAGTCTTGTGAAGTTGCTAAGTTACCCATGCTGGGCTCTAACTTGGGATGCTTCTGTCTCAGCCTCCCAGAGTGCCAGGATTACAGGTCTTCACCATTGAGCCCAGCTAATAAAGCCTTTGTTTTTCTATTTTTAAAATTTTTGTTTTGTTTTGAGATAGAGTCTTACTCTGCAGTCTGAGCTGGTCCTGAACTCACTGTGCTGCTCAGACTGAACTGGAACTCATGACAGTCCTCCTCTGTCAGTCTGAGTGTTGGAATGACAGGCATGTTCCGCCACCCCAGCTTGTCTGTTTCTGGGGAGTTGAATGCAGGACCTTGTGGTAGAGAGGCAAGCGTTTTAACTACTGAACTATATTCCAGTCCAATAAAGCCTTTAAAAAACACCAGTTATACAAATGAGACTGTGCTTTTCACAGGTCAGTTAGAAAACATGGATAAGGATGTGGAAGCTGGTACAAGAGCCCACGTCCAGCCGTGTCCCTGTTCATGTGGGGTGATCTTGTTTGTCACCAGTGTGATACACGTCCATTCTTAACCGCAGCCATTCCTTCTTGGTCAGGCACTATTGCAAGGAGGCACTGGTGGGGGAGCCTCCTCACTGGCAGGATGCAGGTGCCTGTTGTGTTACAGCCCCTGCTGCCATGGACAGTGAGCTGGTCTCAGAGCATGTCCAGGACAGACGGCTTTGAGACATTCTTCCTTCAGAACAACTGCTGGAAGAGCCACCGCTTTTATTGCAATTTCAAACACCTAAAGAGAGTTGACCCCTTCCAGGGATAAGAAATATCCTGATAATCAGGAGCCACAGTCTTGGAATCCCATATCTAGTCTTAAAACCACATCTTTGAGTGTTGTACATGCTTGTGGTCCTGGGAGTCTGAGGCAGGAGGTTCATAAATTTAACCTCAGCCTGGGCAACTTACCCACTTACAGAGACCATGTCTCAAAATAAAATATTAAGAAAAGGGACTGAAGTCAGACCTCATGGAACAGGCCTGTCATCCCAGCACTATGGGAGGCCAAAGCAGGAGGATCACAAATTGGAGCCTGGTCTGCGCCATTTAGCAAGACCCTGTCACAAAAATAAAAATAAACTAGGCTGGGGTGGGTATCTCAGTGCAAAAGCCCCTGAGTTTAGTCCTCAGTAACACCAAAAATAAAAATAAATAAATAAATAATAGAGAGAGGGCTGGAAGACTGGCTCAGTGGTTAAGGCGGAAGCACTAAGTCAAGCGCTAAGTACCCGAGTTGGATTCCCCAGCAGCACATAAGCTGGGTGTGGTGGCACACACCTGTAATCCCAGCACTTGGGAAGCTGAGACCGGAGGATTGCTCTGAGTTCAAGGCCAGCTTGGACTCCATATTGAGTTCAGGACCAGCCTGGGCTGCAGAGTGAGACCCTGTCTCAAAGAGAGAGAGGGAGAAAGAGAGAGAGAGCCTAGCATGGGCACAGCCTGTGATTCCAGCACTTTGGGAAGCTGAAGCAGGAGTATCATAAGTCTGAGCACAGCCTGGCAGTTTTGCAAGACTCAAAAAAAAATTCTGGAATGTAATTGGACCCTGGGTCCAATTAAAAACAAAACAAAGGGGCTGGAGGAATGGCTCAGTGTTTAAAGCACTTGCCTAGCAAGCACTAAGTACCCTAGTTAGATTCCCCAGCACCACATAAGCTGGGAGTGGTGACACACGCCTGTAATCCCAGCACTCGGGAGGCTGAGGCAGGAGGATTGCCATGAGTCCAAGGCCAGCCTGGGCTCCAAAGTGAGTTCAGGACCAGCCTGGACCAGAGTGAGACCCTGTCTCAAAAAAAACAAAACAAAACAAAACAAAACAAAACAAACCCCCCCCCCAAAAAAAAAAAAAAAACAAAGCAAAACAAAGACTTTTTTTGCATTTGAGAGTCCTGTAGAGCCAGGCAGCTTCTGGAATGGGAATGGTTCTCCTTCCCCCTTTCCTCTCTCCAGGGACAATGAGGTCCCAGACCCCACACCCATGGAACTGGAGGCCCAGCCGTTGTCAGAGCCACACATGCAAGGCTCCAGTGTGAAGTCCACAGTGTCCCCTCTGGAAGAAAAAGTGAGTAGATGGAGGAGAGTGTGCTCAGGGATGAGCTGGAGAGCAGAATGGTAGGGGGACAGAAGCAGCCAGAAAAGCAGAGACAGGGCTACTGCAGGCAAGCTCTGGTCCCTGTTAAGAAATCAGAGCCCAGCACTGATTGTGGGTTTGCCCATGTGTAGGGAGGCTGCCGTGCTCCTGCCTTCAGTGGTCCGTGGGTAAGCTTCCAGGGCAAAGATCCTCAGGTGGGCTGTTGAGTGGCAAGAGGATCCTGTGTGGTATCTTTTTGAGATGGGGCAGGGAAGCCTCAATGATTGGCTGCAGACAAACAGAGGTCTTTTGGGTAAAGCAAGCCTTGTCCTGAGAGCTGGAGAGATTTGGAAGGGAGCCATAGGTCAGACTGAGTTTGAGTTTAGGAAGAACCTGTGGTTCCTGTGTGGATGGAGAGGACTGTCAGCTCCCATGGCTCCCGGAGCGATGGGGAGTACAGAGACGGGGTGAGGGCAGAGGAGCACCAGGCAGCTCTAAACCAAGTCCCCCCGCAGGCCGACGCGGAGGATCCAAAGCTTGACCCTGCGGCGGCGGCGGAGCCAGAGGTGACGCTGCGGGAGCTCCAGGAAGCCTTGGAGGAGGAGGTCCTGACCCGGCAGAGCCTGAGCCGCGATCTGGAGGCCATCCGCACCGCCAACCAGAACTTTGCCAGGTCGGGGGTCGGGCCCCTGGCAACCCCTTGGGGCCCCTCTCGCCCTGACCCCGGCGGGCTCACCGTCTGTTTCCTCGCAGTCAGCTGCGCGAGGCCGAAGCACGGAACCGAGACCTGGAGGCACACGTTCGGCAGCTGCAGGAACGGATGGAGTTGTTGCAGGCCCAGGAAGTCGCAGGCGAGTCCCTTCCCTGCCCTCTTCCCGGAGGGCGCCGGGAGGAGGTGGACCTGCGAGAGCGTGTGGACGTCTGTGGGAGGGGAGGGGCCCAGGCTGGGGCACGCCGCGCCACTGCCCTTCTCTTCCCTTCCACACGCCATATGCCTCTCTCTTCTACTTCCAGCTGTCACGGGGGTCCCCAGTCCCGGGGCCACGGATCCACCTTCCCATGTAAGACTCCATTCTTTTCCCTGCTTCAGCCTGCTTCTGTCCCCATCCACACTCGGGTTCCCCTACTTCGAGCTCTAGAAGGCAGATACCCTACATTTACCCCACAGATGCCAGATCCCCTTCAGTTCAGGCATCTCCATAGAGCCTCCTAGAATCGCCCTCGATCCCTTTCTCAACCTGACTCCCCTCGCAGTCTCTGCCTCGCTGCCAAAGGCGGCCGGGCTCTGCTAGGATCCGATCGGGTCACCTCTCCCTTCTCTCTCCAGCTAGATGGCCCCCCGGCCGTGGCTCTGGGCCAATGCCCGCTGGTGGGGCCAGGCCCCATGCACCGCCGCCACCTGCTGCTCCCTGCCAGGGTATGTCCCACGCCTGCCTGCAGCTGTGCCCCACCTCGCTCTGCACATATTGTGCAACTGCCGCTTAGCTGTGCCTTTGCGGGGCTCGGCCTGCTGCGGGGAGGAGGGTGCTCTGGCAGCCAATCAGCAGGGGCCACTGGGAAGCAGCCAATGATGAGTTCCATCCGAATTTCAGGCTTGCGAGCAGACCAACCGCAGATGCCCGCTGTGGGAGGCGGGTGCGGGCGGGGAAGACTGCGGACCTACCTATGGGCATGGGGAGAATGCTGACCCCGCCCCTTCGCCTGCAGGTCCCTAGGCCTGGCCTATCCGAGGCGCGTTGCCTGCTCCTGTTCACCGCTGCTCTGGCTCGTGCCGCCACCCTGGGCTTGGTGGCCTGCGCCGGCCATCTCACCCCAGCCTGGTGTCTCCGGGGAGGAGCCTTCTCCCCCTGAACCCTAGACTGCCTTCCACTCAGTCCCCATTGGAGAGTTGGGTGGCCTGGGGGCGGCGCAGATGCCGCTCCTATTGCCTCTGCGTTTACACCGCTCCTCGTGTGGGTCTTCGACCGACTCTAATCCTGTGATCCGGGCCCGCCCCCTGGCGGCCAGGGAAGGAAGAGCCGGGTTCGTGGGAGCCTAGAGATCAGGAATGCTGCTGCTGCTGCTGCTGCTGCTGCTGCTGCTGCTGCTGGGGTAATCGCCAGCCTCTTCTTTCCCCAGCCGAGCTAAGGTCCTGACGTGGATGGGTAAACTGAGGTCCTGAGGAGGCAGGAGGCCCAGACCCCCATCTGGCTTTCTCTCTCCGTGAATCCCCCACCCAGCGTCGGCTCACAAACCACAGATTCTCCTTGCGCACGAGTCCCTGTTCTCCGGGAACACTGTATTCCTGCGACGAACGTTCGGCGCGGCCTTGGCCTGCCCTCGGGAATCTTGGCTTTTTCAACCCCGCCTTTTCAAGGGCTCCTGCGCCCCTTTTCTCACGTACGTTGCTCTCGGGGCCACCGCTGGCTCCGCCGGCCGCAGTGATTTGAATATTTATTGACCTTGTCCTTCGACCCGCTGACAGGCTCCAGGACCCCATCGCCCTAATCCACGTTTTGGATGCACTGAGACTCGACATTCCTCGGTATTTATTGTCTGTCCCCACCTAGGACCCCACTCCCGACCCTCGGAATAAAAGGCCCTCTCCTCTGCCCAATCTGGGTGCCACAGTGTTGCGCCGCAAGCGTTTTGGGGGAGGAGGCTGCCCGGCGGGCCAATCCAGAGTTGAGTTAGGATGGCCAATGACTTCCTGGGGAGGTAGTGGGAGGCAAAGCAGACGAATCAGCGTAGGAGGAAGAAAAAAAGGCGGGACTTCGGCATCTGGCCAATAGGAGAGGGAAGATGGGTCCATCCAAGGCACCGCCCCCCCAGCTGTGGCCCAGCTGTGCCATCCAAGCGAAAAGAAGGGGGTGGGCCGGCAGCGCGCGCGGCCAATCTCCTTGGACTGCGCCTGCGCAGGCCACGCGCATCCGTTCTAGGGACGTAAGCTCAAGAAAGTTGCTGCAAACTTTCTAGGCTGTTTCTCCCGCCCCTCCTCCCGGCCAGACCCGCCCCCCTGCGGAGCCGGGAATTCCGAGGGGCGGAGCACGCGCGCGGAGATGGGGAGTGGGGGGGCCTTCAGAGGACCCTGGAGACGGAGGCGTGCAGCAGCCTAGTTTCGGGGCAGGGGTTGCTTCGCGCCCTTAGCACTCCCGGACGGCCCGTTACCTTCTCGGTTGTCCTGAAGGGGAAACTGAGACCCTGAGCCAGAGGCACACGCTGAGGGAAGCAGAAAGCGCGGCCAGAGGCGGAGGGAAAACAAAGAATCACGGACAGACTAGGAGGGGGACGGACATACACAAGGGGACAGGGACAGAGACTCGAATAGAGAGCTGGATCTGGCATTTTTGGGGTGGGAAAGGGGGTGAGAAGACGGGGAAGTGCCAGAGGGGGCGACGGAGGGGGACAGGCCGGGAAGGGGGCCGGGGAAAGCCCGAGGGAGGGGAAGGAGGGAGGAACTTCCCAAAGTTGCAAAACATGGCTACCTTGCCTGCCGAGCAGAGCTCTGGGCCCGCGGCCGGGGGGGAGGCGGCAGCCGCAGCCGAAGAGGAGGAGGAGGAAGCTCGCCAGCTCCTGCAGACTTTGCAGGCGGCTGAGGGTGAGGCGGCGGCGGCAGCCGGGGCTGGGGCGGGCGGAGCGGCTGCGGGAGCGGAGGACTCGGGGTCCCCGGGCGTCCCTGGGTCGCCCCCCGAGGCTGCTGCCGAGCCGCCCACAGGCCTCCGCTTCTCGCCGGAGCAGGTGGCGTGCGTGTGTGAGGCGCTGCTGCAGGCGGGCCACGCCGGCCGCTTGAGCCGCTTCCTGGGCGCGCTGCCCCCGGCCGAGCGCCTACGTGGCAGCGACCCGGTGCTGCGTGCGCGGGCCCTGGTGGCCTTCCAGCGGGGCGAGTACGCTGAGCTTTACCGGTTGCTGGAGAGCCGACCCTTCCCCGCTGCCCACCACGCCTTCCTGCAGGACCTCTACCTGCGTGCGCGCTACCACGAGGCAGAGCGGGCCCGTGGCCGTGCGCTGGGCGCAGTGGACAAATACCGGCTACGCAAGAAGTTCCCGCTGCCCAAGACCATCTGGGACGGCGAGGAGACAGTCTACTGCTTCAAGGAGCGCTCCCGCGCCGCGCTCAAGGCCTGCTATCGCGGCAACCGCTACCCGACGCCCGACGAGAAGCGCCGCCTAGCCACCCTCACCGGCCTCTCGCTCACGCAGGTCAGCAACTGGTTCAAGAATCGGCGACAGCGCGATCGGACCGGGGTCGGCGGGGGCGCACCCTGCAAGAGGTGAGGGGCCCTGGGAGGTGCAAGTCCTGCTTTCCCGGGGACATTTCACGAGCCCTCCTTCCCTGTGCCCGTCACTGCGGTCAGCACTCGAGACTTCTCGGACACCGCTTGCTCACACTCCTTGGCGTACTGGGTTCGTGGGGACTAAGCATGGCTGAATCGTGTCTGGTCCCCCTCCCGGGGCAGCACTTTCCCTGCACCTACCTAGAGACTCGGAGACTTCTCTGCTCAGGGCTACATCTCAAATCTTTCTCTGTTAAGGACTGGGGTGGGGGAGGGGAGCAGTGAGAAAATGGGGAGCTTTGGAAAGGGAAGAGGCTGTTCCCAGACCACCCCAGCGAGAGGCTGCTCTCTGAGGCTCTTGGCAGCCCGGCCCTTCCTTGGCCATTACTCTTCCCCACCCCCACGTCCCCCTGGGCGCAAACAGCGTGGTCCATCGCCTGTCTTTGTTGTGAAACGTGAACCTTTCCCGGCTCCGGTTTCCCTGTAACCCAAGTCCTTCCCCTCCCACCCTCCAGCGCGCAGCCTCTTGGCCTCTTGCTCAGCTCCCTTCTGTAACGCCTCTGGGGAAAGAGGGAGTAACCGGGCAGGCAACGCCTCCTCACCCTCCAGGCCACGCGCCTAGGGCCCTAGGGATTCGAGGCAGCTTGGGTAAGGCTTGGCGGGGCCAGAGGCCGAGGCAAAACGCGGCCTCTCCGAGCGCATCCCCCAGCGCTGGCTTTCCCACTGTCTGAGGACCTTGGGTGGTCTCGAGTTTTATGACCCCAGGAATAGTTCACAAAAGCTTGGGGCTGGGTGGGTCGTGGAGAGCAGTGACCAGACTCTCTGCCCTGGGGAAGGTGCTTTCAGGACTACAACTTGCTCTTTCTCCACCAGTGAGTCTGACGGGAACCCTACTACGGAGGATGAGTCTAGCCGAAGTCCTGAGGACCTGGAGAGGGAGGTGGCCCCAGCGACTGCCGAAGCCCCCGCCCAGAGCTCCATATTCCTGGCCGGGGCCACTGCTCCCACTCCGTGTCCTGCCTCCTCCTCCATCCTGGTGAATGGGAGTTTCCTGGCTGGTAGCAGCTCCCCAGCAATGCTCCTCAACGGCAGCCCTGTCATCATCAACAGCCTGGCCCTGGGCGAGGCCTCCAGCTTGGGCCCCCTGCTGCTCACAGGAGGGGGTGCTCCTCCACCACAGCCCAGCCCCCAGGGGACCAGCGAGGCCAAGACCTCACTGGTCTTGGACCCTCAGACTGGAGAAGTTCGGCTGGAGGAGGCACAGTCTGAGGCCACTGAGACCAAGGGTTCCCAGGTGGCTGCTTCAGGGCCCACTGGAGAGGAGGTCCCAGGGCACCTGGCCCAGGTGGTTCCTGGTCCGCCACCAGCTGCCACCTTCCCTTTGACCCCAGGACCAGTGCCCACGGTGGCCGCCCCACAAGTGGTACCACTGTCCCCACCCCCTGGGTATCCTGCAGGCCTGGCCCCTACTTCTCCACTGTTGAACCTGCCCCAGGTAGTGCCCACCTCTCAGGTGGTGACTCTACCCCAGGCAGTGGGGCCACTGCAGCTGTTGGCAGCTGGGCCAGGCAGCCCTGTGAAGGTGGCAGCTGCGGCGGGCCCTGCCAATGTGCATCTGATAAACTCTGGGGTGGGCGTGACTGCCCTGCAACTGCCTTCGGCCACTACCCCAGGTACCCCTTCTGCCTCCCTTGGGACTGGGTGGGGCTAGGGGCTGGAGGGAGGAGCACCTCATCCCTGGCTCATCTCTTTCTCCTCCAGCAGCTCAGTCTCTACCCCTGCCCTTGGCCAGCTGCTTCACACCCTATCTATCTCCTTTCCCTACAGGAAACTTCCTCCTGGCCAACCCTGTGTCTGGTAGCCCCATTGTCACGGGCGTGGCTGTGCAGCAAGGCAAGATCATCCTCACTGCCACCTTCCCCACGAGCATGCTGGTCTCCCAGGTCTTGCCCCCAGCCCCCAGCCTGGCCCTTCCTCTGAAGCCCGAGGCAACCATCTCCATGCCTGAAGGAGCCCTCCCAGTGGCTCCCAGCCCCGCCCTCCCAGAGGCCCATGCCCTGGGCACCGTTCCTGCCCAGCAGCCACAACTCCCCCACGCAGGCACCCCTAGCAGCCTGCCTTTCCCCCCAGACTCTGCCAGCCTCCTACCCAACTTCCCAGCACCCCCTTCAGAGAGTCTGATGCTGTCTCCTGCAGCTGTGCCCATCTGGCCAGCAGGGCTAGAACTGAGCACAGGAGCAGAGGGGCTGCTTGTCACAGAAAAGGGGCTGGAGACACAGGCCACCCACACTGTGCTGAGGCTGCCAGACTCCGACCCTGGGGGGCTGCTTCTGGGGGCCACAGCAGGGGCCGAGGTTGACGAGGGGCTAGAAGCAGAGGCCAAGGTCCTGACCCAACTACAGTCAGTGCCTGTTGAAGAGCCCTTGGAATTGTGACCAGCTGGCCTCACACCTCTCCAGACAATGGTGCTGAAGATACAGGGACAGAACCTGGGAGAAGGGACCCTCTCAGAGAGACAGCTGCTGCAGTGAGAAGGTTTCCCCCCACCCACACACTACATCCCTCCAGCCTGGAGAACCTCTCCAAGCCTTTGCGCTGCCAAGGGGACTTGCCCCTGACCAGGGCACTATCCCTGTTTGGATGGGAGGCCTCATCTGTTACAGCCCTCTGCTCTGTCCTGCCATACCACACATATGGGAAGATTTGGGGGATCTTAACTCAGGGGCTCTGTCCCTTGCCTGGTACTGTGAACTGAAGATGCTGCCACATGGCTGAAGTTGCCACCCCACGTGTCCTCTCCCTCCCAGCACATGTTTAATAATGCCTGATATCAGTATGCTTGGAACTGCTTGGAATCTGCGGGTGGGGAATGCGGTCCTGGGCCCAGGGATTGACATCGCCTTCCCCACTTGCCCTTCCTTTGGGGGAGTCTTCCCTTGCCCCCCTGGACTTAAGCCCTATCACTTCCAAGACCCAGACCAAAGAGTCCACCATCCCTGGGGCAATCTTGACCCCCATGTCTAGTTTGTATTTTAAATGTTTATTTTTCTAGAACATGTTATATCTCCATTTCAATTAAAGTGAACAGAAAACAGAACTGCCAGGGGTACAGGTCACCTTTCAAAGGAAAAGTGAAGGACAGAAACTGGCCTGAGATTGTGGCTTTTGGTCTGCAGCTTGCTGAGGGGAAGAGGTTTGTGTCCAGACCTGTGGGCTGGGGGACTGTGGACAACAAGGTTTCTTTCAAACAAGGTTATGAGGCTGATTTTGGGACCCTCCGTAGTGAGGACAAGGGGACTAGGAAAAGTCTGCCCTCTTCTTTGCTGGTAACAAGGGTTCCACTTGCTTTATTTTGTTTAAAACAATAAATAGTCTATAAATAGAACAGGAAGGGAAGGGTGAGAGAGAACAGAGTTGAGATTATGAGAGTCTGGGGGAAACATTTCATCCAGGGTTTCCTTCTTCCCACCTGAGGCTCTGATAATTGCAGAGTGAAGAGGGGCCATAGGAAGGCCAGCTTGCACTGCTGTGTGTAAGGCAAAGGCACAAACTTTTGGGGATCAATAAATATAACTCCTCCCCAGTCCCATGAGGACTCGTCTAGGTATCTTCAGCAGCCAGGACTGGGGCCCAGGAGGAACAACTGTCATCCCTGGCTGTCACTCGTGAGAGGGGGACAGCGAGGACTGGTCTGGGGCAGCTTGGGCCTTCCTTCTCGGCTAGCAGCTGACACAAAGGTTTGAGGGTGGTCAGGTCCTCATCCTCACTGCTGGAGCTGTGCTTCATGATGCGGTTGTCCTGGCGGCTGAACCTACGAGCCTTGATGCTGGGAGCAGATAGATGGGGCAGGGTCCTTACTCCCCTATTTCTGTTTCCCCCAGTCCTCTGGCCTTAACAATGGCCACGGCCCGGCCTGAGGAGGGGGCAGGTCATTGTTTTAACCTGTCTGGATTGATCTTGGGCTTCCAAGTCTCAGTCTGTAAACTGTAGACCTGGCCAAGGTCTACTTGCTGGAGCTGCACCCATGCCCCTAGAAGGACTTTAAGAACTGTGCCCATCCACGAGTGTTTCAGAGGCCAATTCAGAAATGGGCAGCTCTATGGAGCTAGTGGAGATGATGGGTGCTAAGGAATCAAAGAGGGGCAGAAGGCCAGGCACCAGGAACTTAAGACCTTGTGCTGAGGAACTGCACAAGGTGGAGAAGGCAAGAAATTGAGGGCAACAGTACAAATCCCCTGCTGGTTTCCCTTTTTAGCTACAAGGTGGAACCTTACCATTTTTGTCACCCCAAGGCTTTCACAAAAATTCAACATAAAAACCTCTCAGCCCAGTAAACTCAGAGCCTGTTTCCAATACCATGAAGCTTAAGACTTTGAGTGTGAGGGGAGGGTTAGGGACCAGGGCAGCTCCTCCACCTGCAGCACACCTGCTGTCAGGGGCTTCTCACCAGTATGGTCTCTGCTCTCTCTGGGACATCATCCGCCATAGCTGGGCCAGCTCCTTGGTGGCAGCTGTGGATGCAGTCCCAGGGCAGGCTCTAGGACCGGAAGAAAGGGAAAGGAAGGTCAGGAACAGCATGCAGGGACCTTGGCTTGGGCAGGGGCTGGCCAACTGTATGACCACATAGGGCACCTGTCCTTATCTCTGCTCTGGCAAGGCCTCCTGAAGAGAGGATCAGGGAAGAACATGCACTTGAAAAGGCTGTTCCCAAGGGAGCACCAGGTCTCAGCAGTGTGTGGGGTACATATAGCTCTGCCTCTTAGACCACTGCTTGATACTCCTGAGAAGTAGCCTGGGATGGCCTGGGGACCTCCACAGCCCCTCATCTCTCCCTCAGTGACTGGGTCAGGGCTGGACACCTAATCTACCATTTGACCCAAGAACCCTTAAAGACAAGAGCTATCTTCCCCTTGATGGCTATTGGAGTGGCAAAAAAAAACCTGAGCCAGGTCCTCTTGGCGACAACCCACCATCAAAATGGCCCAGCAGGCTGGAGAATAAAGCCAGCCTGGAAGACAGAGGAGCTGAAAGAGGGTCAAAGACCTCTGCTCTGACCCCACAGCCAACCTCATTTAAAGGCAAGTACCTCCCCCTTTATTTGAGATTATCTAAGCTAACTAATTTCCTTTTTTCTCTGGTCTGATGTTTGACTTGGTTTCCTGGGCAGAACAGCAGGTCTAGAGAACCATGGCTGCAGAAGGGTCAATGGGCTCCTGAGTGAGGCAAGCAATCTCAGCACTGGGGGCGGGGGGCACATTGTCTGGGAGCACAGATAGTGAAGGCAGGGCTCTAGCAATGACCACTGAGGACCCAACTCACCGAATGTACGGCCTCCGGTTCATCCTGCAGAACATGATGAAGCCATTGACACACTTTTTCTTTGCCTGGGTGGAGCAGTGGGCTTTCTTGTTCCCCTTGAGCTCCCCAAGATCCCTGCCAGCCCGGCCTTTCCTGGCCTTCCTTCCAGCTGCAGTCAGGGTCCACGTGTAGTCATCATCCTCGGAACTGGACGACTGCAAGTCCTCAGGGTTAGCCTGTGCCCCCAGAGAGAGGAAGAGAGAAGTAAGTGAGGGCAGAGATGGCCAGCCTGACTTCAACAGGTAGCTGTCCCTCTTACCTCTTCCTGTTCCCACAGAAACACAGACTCAGAGCCAGTGTCCTCAGAGATGGAGCTGGCCTGCACCTGGTTGTTCTCATTCAGGGAGAGGTAGCAGTGGTCCAGCGGGACTGTGGACTGACACAGGCTACTGGACTCTGGCAGGCCTTCAGGGACCCAGGAGGGGATATCCTGGACCAGGATGAAGGAAAAAAATGGTTGGGGGTGGGGAAATATTCTCCCACACACTCATTAACACTCAGTAACATGAATGTTAGAAACAACTCAAAGCGGACACTATCATTCCTCTCCACACCACTTGGGACACCCAAGCAAAGGTCCAACGTTCCCATAGGGGCAGAGAAGGGCTGACGGGCCAGTTCTGGGGCAGTACCTCCTTAATCTCTCAGTTTCCCAGTCACTCAGCAGCTTAGTACTTGGGCAAGTCTTAATTTTCCTGAATACTGATTTCATCTATGAGACAGTGGTCACAGTACGGGCCGTTAGGGCTGAGAAGCATCTTTCACAGTGCCTGCTGCTAAGAGCTCTGCTAGAAATGGTGTCTATTTTTGTTTCTGCTGCCAATTCAGCTCTTCGAGGAGGCAATGCTGGAGGAAGAAGTGGTCAGGGGCTAGAGCAGGGGCTACTTTTCCAGGCACTGGCTTCCCAGTATGGGCGGAGCTGCAAGCTTGGACAGACTGAGTGGGAGGCGGTCCTAAGCCTGGTCTCTATTCTTACTACAGATTCCCTGGGGTCCCTCTCCTAATTTCAGTTTCTGCATATATGAAATGAGGTCTTGAACTTCCTGCTTTGTAGAGTAGCTGTATATCACATAGTCTTTTTTTCTTTTTCTTTTTCTTTTTCTTTTTTTTTTTTTTTTTGAGACAGGGTTTCACTCTGTGGTCCAGGGTGGTCCTGAACTCACTTCCGAGCCCAGGCTGGCCTTGGACTCATGGCAATCCTCCTGTCTCAGCCTCCTGAGTGCTGGGATTACAGGCATGCACCACCACGCCCAGCTTATGTGGTGCTGGGGAATCAAACTAGGGTACTTAGAGCTTGCTAGGCAAGTGCTTTTAATCGCGGAGCCATTCCTCCAGCCCCTCACAGTCTTTTAGAGGCTCCTGGCGGCCACAGTAAGTGTTTAGGGATGGGCACAGTGCCGAGAGCAATGTGTCTGGGGATAAGGGGGAGCATGGGATTGAGACACAGTGGTGGTGTCTGAGGGGCTGGATGAGGCGCTCAAGCAGCGAGGAGGGAGTGGTAATGGTTCTGGAGCTTACCTTCTGAGGAGCCTCAAACACACCGGCAGAAAGTAGAGACTCAGGCTCCAAGAGCACTTCTTCAAAGAGGCCTATGAGGGGACCAGAAGGATGATTAGAATGACGACGCTTCAGCCTGTGCCTAGGCCCACTGTCTCCACCAGTTTGAGTCCTCTTACCTGGCATTCTACGTTGGGGTCCTCTACCTCATATCCAAGTCCTGCTCACAGGTCAGCCTCTTTGGAGCACCTCTAGCTCCGGGCCAGAATATTCCTGCTTAGGGCTCTTGGAGCCCTTCCCTGGCCAGCTAGGCTGTGACTGCCCCTGTGCCAGGATGTGTGCACCAGATATCTGGCGTGGCTGGCACAGCCCTGGGCACTAGGGTGTCCCTGTGATTTGTAAATGAACCTCCCCCCTCCCCGAGAGAATCACCTTGTGTCAGATACTCTGTGCCATCCTCCAATATCTGCTCTGGCAGCAGTTTCCCCGACGAGGTGAAGAGAGAAGGACTGAGTCCTAGGATCTCACTTGGGTGGCCTGTCACACTGCAGGGTTGGGTCTGAGGAGGCTCCAAGCCCAGTAGGCTGTCTGAAAAAAAAAAAAAAAAAAGAAAAGAAAAGAAACCACAGGGCTTGGGGGCACAAACAAAAATTTCTTTCTCCCCAACATACAGTGGCTGGCTTTAAAGAATGGTGGCAGGGAGCCAACCCATTTGGGACCCTCCTCCCAGATAGTGGGAGCTTTTACCCCTCTATCCTTTGTTTCTAAATAAAGACCTGTTGTTCTACACCTTGAATAAAAAAAGAAAGAAAAAGAAATGGTGTCAGATACAGGGGAAAGGTGACTGTTTCTCTTGGAGTATCAGGATGTAACTATGTGGTAGAGGAAATTAAGACACAAAATGACTGGTACTATGTCAAGGATGACCAAAAACAAAAACAAAAACAAAAAAAAACTATTTTGGGGGGTGGACCAGAGATGAAGCCCAGGGCCTTCACATTGAACTACATCCCCAACCTATTTTCATTTTTTTTTTTCCAGCAAGGTCTTGCTCTATAGTCCAGACTGGTCCTGAACTCACTGTGTAGCACAGGCTGGCTTTGAACTCATGACAGTTTTCCTGCCTCCACTTCCAGAGTGCTGGGATCACAGGCATGCACCACTATGCCTAGTTTATATGGTGTTGGGGAATCGAGCTCAGGGTCTATGCATTTGCTAGACAAGCACTCTAACCACTGAGCTATTCTTCCAGCCTCCATTTTTATTTCTGATTTTTTTTTTTTTGAGACAGGGTCTCACTCTATAGTCCATGCTGGTCCTAAAATCACTATGGAGCTCAGGCTAGCCATGGACTCAGTAATTCTCCTGCCTCAGCCTCCTGAGTACTGGAATTATAGGTGTGTGCCACTATGCACAGTTTATGTGGTGCTAGGGCATTGAATGCAGGGCCTTGTGCTTGCTAGGCAAGTGCTTTAACTACTGTGATTTTTGAGACAGGTTCTTGTTAAGTTGCTCAGGTAGGGCTTGAACTTGCTATCCTCTGGCTACAGCCTCCCAAAGTGCTGGGATTACAGGTCTGCTCTGTGTGGTCTGACAAAAAAAAAAAAAATTAAAGTATTCTAGATCTAACTGACTAGAACACCTAAATCTGTGTTAAGAAAGATTCTGAGGATTACTGTGAGTTCAAGGCCAGCCCAAACTATACAACAAGACCCTGTTTCATAAAAAGGGGTGGAGACTGGAGGAATGGCCCAGTGGTTAAAGCCCTTGCCTAGTAAGCACTGAGTCAAGCACTAAGTATCCAAGTTCAATTCCCCAGCACCACATAAACCAGGCGTAGTGGCACACACCTGTAATCCCAGTACTTGGGAGGCTGAGACATGAGAATTGCATTGAGTCCAAGGCCAGCCTGGGCTCCATAGTGAGTTAAGGACCAGCCTTGGCCACAGAGAGAGACTCTGTCTCAGAAAAAAAGAGAAAGAGAGAGGGAGGGAGGGAGGGAGGGAGGGAGAAGATGAGAAAGAAAGAAATAGAGAGAGAGAGAGAGAGAGAGAGAGAGAGAGAGAGAGAGAGATTCTGAGGTGGTCGCTTAAAGGAAAAAGTAATGATTGATCTGCAATGTCTGCCATGGCAACTGGCGGTAGGAGGGCAGCAGGCACAGTGCATTTGCCATCCCTGTGTTTAGCCAATCCCACTCTCTTTCCTGCTTTATCTACTGCTAGAGAAATCCTCAGAAGCAAGGTAAAAGAAGGCTCAAAGCTTACAAGGGGCAGACAGAAATTCAGTCACCTTCAGAGTCGTCTTCTGGGGTCCACACAGGAAGCCAAGGGTCAGCATCTGGAATATCATTATCTCCCTCCTCACTGGGATCATAGAAGAGCATCTTCTGCCTATAAGAGGTGGAATCCTGAGAGAGATGAGGCACCCTGGGCTGTGACCACTTTGGGTGTCTTATATGGTCAAACATGCACTGGCCTTAGCTGAAGTTCATGCTTTCAAGGAGCTTCATGTCTTGAGACAAGCAAGCAGTGGGGTCAAGAACTACTGCAATGGGGGCTGGAGGAATGGCTCAGCGGTTAAAGCGCTTGCTCAGCACCACATAAGCTGGGCGTGGTGGCACACGCCTGTAATCCCAGCACTCGGGAGGCTGAGGCAGGAGGATTGCTGTGAGTCCAAGGCCAGCCTGGGCTCCACAGTGAGTTCAGGACCAGCCTGGGTTACAGAGGGAGACCCTGTCTCAAAAAAAAATTTAAAAATAAAAAAAAAGAACTACTGCAATGGAGGGCTCCAGGGAGAATGAGGGAGTGGTGCATGGGTGCGGATGGGGCCACAGTGAGCTCAGCCTGCAGGATAAATAGTTTCCCAGGCAGTTCCTCTCCAGGAAGAGGCTCAGACAGGGTCAGGGCTCAGCTCATGTGGGGACTGGGGAATATTTCTATCTTTTTTTTGTTTTTTAAGACAGGGTCTTGCTGTGTAGTTCTGGCTGGTCCTGAACTCACCATGTTGCCCAGGATAACACTGGACTCATGGCAACCCTCCTGCTTCAGCCTCCTGAATGCTGGGATTACAGGCATGCACCACTCTTTCTTTTTTGATACAGGGTCTGGCCCTGCAGTCCAGGCTGGCTCTAAACTGACTGTGTAGTTCAGGCTGGCCTCAAACTCACAGCAATCCTCCTGTCTCAGCCTCCTGAAAGCTGATACTACAGGCATGTGCCACCATGTCCACCTAATTTTTTATGTGCCACTGGAAAATCAAACCCAAGGCCTTGTGCATGTCAGTCAGGTAATCAACCACTGAGTTATGCCCCCAAACCTTTGTGTTGTTAAGTACAACACATTCGTGGGTGAAGGGCAGGAGAGAGGTTGATATGGTGAAGTAGGTACACAGAATATCTCCTATGCCATTAAGATATCTGGGCCCTATCCAGTGGGCACTTACAAAGGGCTTTGAAACATGACTATCACAGTTAAAGTCTATGTATTAAAAAGTCACTTAGTCAAGTGAGGAAAGGCTGGAAGGTTAAGAAAGGAGTCAGGGAGACCAGTTAGGAAGCTGTAGTCAACAGTCCAAGCAATGGGAAGTCAGGCTGTCTTGTGAGCTCATAAAAACACAAAGCTAGGTCCACAGTGGTGCTTGAGGGCACTGGCAGAGGGTTAAAACCAGACTTCTTCCTCACAACCCCTCAGCCATGCCAGACTCAGCAACTCAGGCTCAACTACTAGTACCCTGGGGTTCTCCTACCTGGGCCAGAATGGTGTCTCATCGAGGAAACAAATCATTTCATCTTGGCTCTGAGCCTCCAAGGCTGGAGCAGGTTCACCATCTTGTGTACTATTCACATAGCAGCAGCCTGGGGGCAAAGTGGGATGACCAGTTCTATAGATTAGGCCAGGTTTCAGGTCTCTAGGGATGGAGAGGTGCCAGATTCAGCCACCTGCTTTCCCCTCTCCTTTCCTAGAGAAAACCTTAGGCTGCAGGGACTCTGTGTGAGGCTGGGGATACCCAATTACCCCAGGTTTCTTGAATCCCACATTCTTATCAGAAGCTGTAATAAAGTTCTTAAGTGGAATAACAAGATAGCAAACAGATATCTAGAACTTGCTGTTACCAGCCATATTTTCAGTCAGTCACCCATAAAACTGGCAGACAAAATGGCGGCTGAGTAAGAGTCCCCCTACCTAGTGGCTCCTCACAAGCCCACCCAAAAAGTTCAACTATAGTATTCAGTAACCCTTTGCTTATGTACACTGTTATTATACCTGTAGGTAAACTGAGGTATTACAGATACTGGAGTAACTTGTCCAAGGCTACATGGTAAGCAGGAAGATTTACAACCTGAGTTCCAGGCTGAGTCACACACCTATGGGGCCCATGGCCTTCTAGGAAACTACAGGAAGTCTGGATTGCTCTGGACAATCCATACCTGACGACACTAGGCTAGGAACTTGGTCACTGATGTGCAATAAGCACCCTGCCCATGAGCCGACCCAAAGCAGGTAATGGAGAAAGAAGGGCCAAATCAATGAGCAGAAGAACCAGCTGCCCAAGGCCTTGTCACCAGTGTGAGCCAGGCCTTGGATTCGAGACTTCTTCTTTCCCAGCTGGTGCAGTGACATGGGTGTCATAAGAGAATGCCCTGTTGCTTCAAGTGAAGCCTGATGACGAGGCCCTGCCCTACCCCAGACCAGTGACCTGAAGCTGACAAACAAGGGTGACTTGATCTTGTCCCTCCATTACACTCACAACAGAAGCTGAAATAAAAAAGTTATGAATGAGACCCTGAGCTCTCTGCAGAGAGGCAGTGTCTACCCTGTTCAATGTCATGTCCCCAACTGCAAGGACTGTTTGGGATACAGTGATTGGACAACAGCATCAAGGGAAAGACTAAATTCGTTGTAAAGAAAATGACCAACTTGTGACATCATCAAGGACGATGTTCTCAGCCACATCCAGCAATGTCGGCTGGATTCTTCCTCCTTCTTCATCCCCATTTTCTTCTTGAGACGAGCACAGTGCAGCCATGCGTGGGTCACAGGGGTCAGGGCATCTTGGAGGGGTAGTGGTCTCCCCCATGTATTCTTTCTGGTCTGAGGGTATCAGCACCAGCTCATGCTTGTCCAGGGCCAGAGAACAGTGTGGAATCTGGGGTCTGGTCTGAAGTTCTGAGGAAGCAGAGAGACAGGGGGTAAGAGGGTTCTGGGAGGGCTGCCTGATTGTCCCCAGAAAATGGCTCAGGCAGGTACTCCATTTCTTGACATAGAAGCAAAGGCTTGGAGAAGAGTGAACTTCCCAGGCCTCAGAGCTCCTACTTGGCAGAGACTGTGAGCAGAGCCCAGGGTGATGGCATCCTGGGGGAAGGAGCCTGGCTCCCATGTCAGCCCTGCTTCCTGCTCTGCCTCCACTAAACAATTTTACCTGCTTCTGCTGCTCAGGTCAGCTGCTTCTGGCAAGCTCCGTAGAGTTGGGAGTTCTGAGAACATGGGGAGGGAGTGGAGTATCTTCTGGCTGGGTTCTGACCCAGCCCTGAGGGGATAGAGAATTAGCCAGGTCAGATCCCCCAACCTCATCTGTCCTATCTCCTGCTTTCCAGACAGTACCACCCAGCTCTGCCGTGGGGAAGGTTCCTAGGCTCCCTCATCAGGACAGCTCTACAAATGTGAAAACTGAGACTGTGGGAGAATGTGGGTCTTGTCTATGATTGCACAGCCAGAAGGCAAAGTGGACGACAAAACACTGCTGCTCTATAGTAGGGCACTTGGCTAGCATGCACAAGGTCTTAAATTTTTTATTTTTATTTTTTGAGGCAGGGTCTTGCTCTGTCATCCAGGCTGGTCCTGAACTCACTATGGAGCCCAGGCTGGCCGTGTATTCAGGCAATCCTCCTGCCTCAGCCTCCCAAGTGCTGGGATTATAGGTGTGCACCACCCAGCTTTATGTGGTGCTGGAGAAGTGAACTCTGGGCCTTGCCCCTAGGGTTTCACAGCCTGGTAGAAGGGATATCAGAAATGTGTGTAAGATGCTGTGGAGCTTAGAAGACGAGGCCTCAAGGGTATGGAGTGGAAGACCCTGCCAAGCCAAAGAAATAATATGAGCAAGAGCATGCAGGTATAAGGAGGCACATGTGAAATGTGTGGGGACAGGCATGCAGAGGGTGTGACTAGAGGAACTGAGTAGCACTGAGATGACGTGGGCAGGCTCCTGAGCCAGGTTCTGACTCAGATGGCGATCTTAACCTCTCTGTGCTTCCTTTCCATCATTTGAAAAATGCGGCTAACAGCAGCACTTGAAGGCAGCTCCCTCTAAGAGGAACTGAACTCTGCCTAAGTTACTTAGTGTCCCTGATGGTCAGGACAACATTTGGCACAAAGCAAGCACTAGGAAATACTGGCTGAACTACTTACCCCCAAGTCCACATCCCTCGCTGCTGACATGGCGCTTGAGCAAGGCCTTGGCCACACTGATGCTTCTCTGGAGGTACTGAATGTACTGCAGGGCATGCAGCAAGATGTCCTTCTGCCTCCGAAACAAAGACAAGAGTTAGGACAGGAACCAGAGCAGAGAATGGCACAAGGCTTCTGGGGACCAGGAGCCCGCTTCCTACCTCGCCCTGCTCTAGCAAATACTGTCAGCAGAACTGTACTTCTGTTGTTTTGTTCTGAGGTACTGGGGATTGAACCGAGGAAGCACTGAGCTACATCCCTACCATCTTCTAATTTATTTTGAGACATGAGACAATCTCATTAAGTTGCCCAGGCTGGCCTCGAACTTGTGATCCTTCTGCCTCAACCTCCTGGTTGGTGGGATTATAGATGTGTACCACTACTCCTGGTCCTGTTTTACCGATTGGCGATCGTCAGGCCCCAGAGAGACAGAAAGTACAGCTGAGGAAACTGAGGTTCAGCACATTAAAGGAACCGGGAGCGTGACATGGCAGAGCTGGAGACTGACTACAGGTCGGCCTACTTGCTGCTTGAATTTTTCAACACACACTGCTCAGCTTCTGGCCCCTGGGCCTTTGCTCATGCTGTATTTCCTGTCCGTAGGCCTTTTCCTTCTCCCCCACAAACTTGCTCTGAGTCTCAGCACAGCAGTCTCCTTTCCCAGACATGTGTCCACCACCCTAACCGTCTTGCCCAAGCTGGGTCAGCTGACCCTCCTTGACACTCCTGTAATGCCGTGGGCTTATTTCCACCAAGGAACTTAATACACTATTTTATAACTATATGACCTGGAACTAGTTGATGAACAAGAGGCTGTAGATAATAGATTTTTTTTTGAGACTGTATCTTGCTCTGCAGTCCAGGCTGGTCCTGAACTCACTATGTAGCTCAGGCTGGCCTTGAACTCACAATAATCCTCTCACCTCAGCCTCCTGAGTAATGGGAGTTACAGGTGCGAGCCACCACGCCCAGCTTTCTGGGAAATCAAACCCAGGGCCTTGTGTTTGCTAGGTAAGTGCTTTAACTGCTGAGCTATGTTCCCATCCCTGGATAATTGATTTTTATATTCCAAGCACACAGAATCAAGAGACTGCTCAATTAGGAGCTACAAAGGAATGGATGAACCCCACAGCACGAAAAAGGGTGCCTCCCACCCAGTAGGCGTTATCCCTCATCTAGCCACAGAATACTTCCTCAGTTGGTACTAGTGACACAAAGCCACACGGGGTATGCTCACCAAGGGCCAGGCCTGTCAGGTTAAACTAGACAGACTCCACCTGCCTTCACGGAGCTTACAGTCTAGTGAGGGCAACAGACCCTAAGCAAACGACAGATCACTCAAAATTATTGGCTGTGCTGTAGGCATTATGCATAAGAGGATAATAAGGGATTCCAAAATAAGAGTGTCTGGAAATTCTTCTCTGAAGAAGCAGGATTTACACTGAGGCCTGAAGACTGGACAGCATTATCATGAGAAAAGGTGAGGGGAAAACAGCAGTAAGTGTTTTCTGAAGCAAACGTATAATAATCTTCCCAAAACCAGAAAACAGGGTCTCATAAGGGGACTTAGGTGAAACTACTCATAAAATATAGTACAGATAGATGGTTAATGAAATGATTGAGAGTGCTTCACAGAAGGAAATTACAATCTAAATCTAACTATATAATTTAAAAAGTACATGTGACACAGCCAAAAGAACACTGGTTCTGGTTGGACCTGTGGCACAGGCTTGTAATCCCAGCACTCCAAAAGGCTGAGGCAGGAGGATAACGAGTCTGAAAGCAGCCTGGTTACTTAGCAAGACCTTCTTTCAGAATCAAAAATGAAACATGAGCTGTGGATACACCTCAGTGTAAAGGCCCTGAGCTTGATCTCCACTACCACAAAACAAAACAGAAACAAAACAAATGAAAAGCCACCAAAGGTTCTGAAGGACCTGGGTCTAATCTGCCATTTGCTGACTATACACCAAAAATATCCATTTTACTACTTCTTGAAACTTTAGTTTTTTCATCTGTATAATGATGATAATATTCATTCAAGCTCAGAGGATTATTGTTAGGATTAAATAAATTAGTGTGTGTGAAATTGCCTACCAGAGTCTGATATAGTAGCTGCATAGGAAATGTTTGGATTCAGCCTGGCGGTGCACCCTGTAATCCTAAACTCACTATGTACTATGTACTTAGCTTGTATGTGGTAGCACACGACAGTATTCCCAGCACTCACGCAGCTATGGCAGGACCAGTCTGGACTATAGAGCAAACCCTGTCTCAAAAACAAACTGAATATATAGCACACGCTGGACTCAAACTCACGGCAATCCTCTTATCTCAGCCTCCTGAATGTAGTAAGATAGATCTTATAACTATCTTAAATAGAGGGAATTCATTCATTCAATAAACTTCAATTGAGTCCTAAGTGAAAGCACAGGTCTCTGCAACGAGTTATCAGTGTCTCTCTATCTGCCATCGCCTGCTTGTGCGCAGTGTGCCTCTAGGCAATATGACCCCTCTGTACTTCAGCTTCCTTACACCAAAAGGCAAGCTGACCTCATACAAGTCTTCTGAAAAGATGAAATGAGAAATTAAATCTAAGATGCTTAGAATTCAAGATCTGACACCTGGAAATGTCAATAAACTGGGAGTGATAGGTATCCTTATGTGCATTAGGCTGGGCCTTTAGGGCCCTGAAGATGGGATTTATCTCTTATGGTCCTTGCTATGGCAGAACTCTCCATGTAAAACGGGTCATATTCCTGCAATTCCAGCCACTCCTGAGGCTGCAGCAGAAGAATCACAAGTTCAAGGTCAGCCAGGAAAACTTAGTGAGATCCTGTCCCAAAATAAAAATAGAAAAAGGCAGAGAAAAAAAAAAGAATAAAGGAAGCTGAGGATGTAGTTTAGAAGGCCTTGAGTGTCCAATCACCAGTACTGAAAAAAGACAGGAAAGTGAAGATGGTGAGTGGTCAGAAACAAGGAAATGGGCTCAGTAATATGCTAAAGGCTTTGGCAGTCAGAGGGAAAAGCTAAAGAAGCATAGCGGGAAGTGGGCAAGTAATCAGCCAACGTCTTGTGGAAGAAATGCCACAAATCCTAAGTCGCAAACCCAGGAGAGCCACAGGTACCAGCTCCCATCAGGCCATGAGCACAACACAGCCCTGGGAAAGGTATGGTTTCCTCCAGCAGAAATGGCTTTAACTCAAACAGCTGCGACCTCACTGGGATACCGGATACATGTGGGGCAAGGGACCCACGTCTGAGCTGTAGAAGGGGTGGAGAGGGGTCCTTCATGAAGCACAGTATAACTGGTAAAGAAAGCAGGGGAGACCTGGGGAGGATTCTGAGGAATGTGGCAGCAGGCCAGTTATGAAGTGTGTCCTGACCGCTGACTAGACTACTATTTCTCAAGGGCAGGGGACTGTCCTTACCATCTCTGGCTTCCTAAGTGCCAGTTACATCACCTAGGTACATTACATATGCAAATGTTTGAGGACAGAGGAAAAGAATTTCTTGATTAGCTCATGTCCAAATTCCAAACATGTCCTCAGCTGGTCCCCAGCGCCTATGAATATGTTGCCATACATGACAAAGGAGACTTGCTGATGCCAATGTCAGCGAGTTAAGGATCTTGACATGGGGGTGATTATTGGCAGTATCTAAGTGGGCTCAATGTAATCACAGGAATCTTATAAGAAAGAGGCAGGAGGGTCAAAGGCAAAAAGGGAGTGTGATAACAGGAGCAGTGAGATGAGTGATCTGACCACGCAGGCTGCTGGCTTCTAACTGCTCATTGTGAGCCAAGGATCACTGTCGGCCTCTAGAACTTGGCAAAGGAAAAGGCAACACATTCTCTCCTGGAGACTTATCAAAGAGGAACCAATCCTGCTGTCACCTTGACTCTAAGCCAGTGAGCCTGATGGGGTCAGCTGACTCCAGACATACAAGAGAATAAATTTGTGTCTCTTAAGCCATGAAACTTGTGATGACTTGTTACAGCAGCTCTAAGAAACTCAAACAAGAACCTACAACTGAGAGGTAGTAGGAGAAAGACTGAACATGACATGGTGGTTCATGGAATGCGGCGGGCAGAGAAAAGGCCAGGGCTGGGGTCAGGGAAATCTCTCCGGATAACCACTCCTCCAAATCCCTTTAAAGGCAAGCTGTGCACTCCGGCTGGGATCAGTTATTTCTGTGAGCAGACCCTCCTCTTCCTCACAGAGTCTGAATTCCTAGAGAAGGACTTGGTCTTGGATTTCTTTGCCTGTCATGTTACGACCACTACAGCTTTTGGTATCCAACAATCTTTCCATAAAGGAGCAATACATGAATGAATTTTAAAAAAAAACTGGGTATGGTGGTTTATGCCTGTAATCCCAGTATTATTGGAGGCTGAGGCAAGGAGGATCAGTCTCAGGTTTGAGTCCAGCCTGGACAACTCAGCAACTTAGTGAGGCCCTGTCTCAAAAATAAAAAGGGTGTAGGGGGGCTGAAGGAATGGCATAGCAGTTAAAGTGCTTGCCTTGCAAGTGCAAGGCCCTGGGTTCGATTCCCCAGCACCACATAAATCTGGGCATGCCAGTATATGCCTGTAATCCCAGTACTTGGGATGCTGAGGCAGGAGGATTGCTGTGAGTTTAAGGCCAGCCTGGGCTACAAAGTGAGTTTGGAACCAGCTTGGGCTACAGAGTAAGAACCTGCCTCAAAAAAAAAAAAAAAAGAAAAGAAAAGAAAAGAAAAGGAAAGGAAAGAGTGAAGAGGATAGGGAAGTGAAAGATAAGATATAATGAGAAAAAAAGGCAAGGGCCTAGGTATGTAGCTCAGTGTGAAGGCTCTGCCCTGGGTTCAATCTGAAAAAAGAAAAAAAAATGAATGAATGAGAAAAAAAGAAAATATTATACCAAGCTTATGAGATCTCTGAGTCTCATATTGAGGTATTCCCAGTGGGAACAAGGTATTAGCTTAGCACTGTATACATTTATTAAGATGTAATGAGCAAAAAGGCTTATGGGAACATTAGTGAAACCTAATCTATTCCTATCTCAGAGTTGAAACCCACAGGTCTCAAAAGGAAGGACTCAAAGACTGGTATTTACTCAGGCCATGCTACGTGTTATCATAGCCATGACATCATTTTGATCTTACAATTATCTCTGGTTAGCAGCAAATATTTTTTCTTGTTTTACAGCTGAGAGACCCAAGGCTTAAAGAGGTTGTGTGGCCTGAGAATGCTGCCCAGAATTCTGCAGCTGTGAAGCCAGAGGGCTTGCTAACTTCTGATTTTATATTACCCTCCTGGGTCCCTCTTACTCTTCTGGCATAAAATAATCCTCCAGGCTTCTAGCCCTGGAATGTCAGATTCCTAGAAATTCCCATTTAGAGAACTTGTGAGTAGGTTCTAGCTGAACATCACAGATATTTTATCACCTTGACTGTGAAACCATTCTCCTCTGGAAGGGAAGGTCATTCTCTTCAACCTAGTACGAGCTTCGGGAGGGATGCACATGGAGTAGTGAGGGAGAAAGGGGACACTCGCCTAGCCAGTCAAATCACCCACACCAACCCTGGAGATCAATGGGGTGACAGATGTCATAGCCAGATTGCCCTCACATCTGAAATTCCCATTTAGAGCTTGACTGCTCCTATTTCAAGGCTGTCACCGAGAGGGTCTGTCTCAGTTTCACAGGACAGCCTCCCTGTTTGTTGGCGTTTCCCTCCTCTCCTCCAGTCCTGTACCTTAGTAAGCTTCTTGGAACCAGTCTTCAGGGGCACAGGTAGCAGCAACGCCAGCTCTTGCAGTTTACTGGTGTGGTTTTTCTTCTGACTCCTGTGTTGAGGTAAGAACTGGATTTGATTAGAGCATCCAAAACTGAAGTTTGAGGTTTGATCCCCAAACCTCTGCCTCAGTGGTCCTATCTCAAGGCTTCCCCCACCCCTTCTCTGGGACCCCACAATACAGTCCCAGGCATCATCTGGACTCTTCATTCTCCCTTATCCTCTTGACCTATTGGTCACTAAATCTTGCCCGAGCCTCCTTCCACCCTTTCTCTCCATACCACCAGCTCTGCCCTAGTCCATTCTGACATCCACACAGGTTTCCCAGCCTTCCATCTGACCTCCTCCATTGTACTCAGTACTAGAGGAAGGAAGATCTTTCTGAAGCACAAATCTGACCACATCACCCCCTTGCTCCAAACCCCATTGTTAAATATGTTCACTTTTTTTTTTTTTGAGACAGGGTCTCCCTCTATAGTTCAGACTGGTCCTGAACTTACTCACTATGTAGCCCAGGCTGGCCTCAAACTCATGTCAATCCTCCTGCCTCCACCTCCCAAGTGCTGGGATTATAGGTACACACCACCACATCCAGCTTTTGTGGTCTGGGGGAATCAAATGCAGTGAATGCACTTAGGCAAGCACTCTAGGGCTAGAGGAATAGTACAGCAGTGCCTAGCAAGCATAGGGCCCTGGGTTCAATTCCCCAACACCACATAAATTGGGCTTGGTGGCACATGCCTGTAATTCCAGCACTCAGTAGGCTGAGGTAGGACTGTCATGAGTTTAAGGCCAGCTTGGGCTACACAGTGAATTCAGGACCAGCCTTAGACTACCCAGCGAAACCCTACTCAGAAAAACAAGGATCAAACAACAAAACCCCAAGCATTCTAACCATGGAGATATGTCACTGGTCCTCAAGTTCAAACTGTTAACATGGTTTATAACACCCTTCCTGGCCTGGCTTAGCTGGCCACTCTGGTCTTTTCCCCTTTGGCTCTTTCTTGTCAACTGGCTCTCATTCTGGATGGATGAGGGACTGCTGCTGAACTTTCTTCATTAACATAGGTCTCTAGACTGGGTGAGGGCATGCCTTTCTTGATTTTTCTTTCTCTGAGGCAGAATCTTGCTGTGGAGTCCAGACTGGTCCTGAACTCATTATGTAGACCAAACTGGCCTTGAACTCACGGCAATCCTCTGCCTCAGCCTCCCAAGTGCTGGATTATGGATGGGAGCATTTTTAATAGGGTCTGGAACACTACAGGAACTTGCTGCATATTTGGTAAATGAATGAATAAACAAGGGCATAAAAGAAGTTGATTTCCAGGCAGCTGCAGAACTTCCAGGGCTTAATCCCTGAATTCATAAATCGGAATATACCCATGCCTGCCCTTGCCTCCTGTGGAGACACAAAGCCGCTGGAGTCCTTCCCCTAAGGTGCACACCACTGACACTGCTCATGTGACTTCTCCAGGGATGCCTGAAAGCCTCCACTGTCACCAGTCCTTGTCCCACCTTCCATGGAGCCCACTTTGGTTCGTTCCTCTCCCACTCTGAATGACACATTTTGTGTCATTTGTAGCACAGCCAAGCCAAAATTACTTTCGATGACAGACATATGTTTAGCACCAATTCATACCCATGCACTGATAGTGTCTCTTTACCAGACCTTGTGCTGGACACTGGAACGGGAAAGGGAAAAAGGAGGACTCAGGTACTGCCCTCAAGGACGTGAAATTCTGAAATATTCTACCATTCACTCAGCAATTACTCATTGAGCACCAGCTAAATGCCAGGAAGTATTAGCGGTCACAGAGTTAAAAGTCTAAAAAATACAGTCCCTTCTGGAAGTGACAGTACATTCAGGAATACTCTTTAGCCACACTCTCAAAGAACCATAAAATTGCAATTAGGGACCAGAACAAGCTATATAATTTGTTGAGGGGGATTACAAATGATAATGTGGACTGTCTTATTAAAAAATTAATATTTGCAACAGGGCATGGTAATGTACAACTGTAATCCCAACATTCTGGGAAACTGAGGCAGGAGGACTGCAAATTCAAGCCCAGCTCTGGGAATTTAGTAACTTATTGAGACTTTGTCTCAAAAAAATAAAAAGAAGGGCTTAGTGCAAAAGCCCTAGGCTCAGCCAGGCCCCATAGCGTAGGCCTATAATCCCAGGAATACGGGAGGCTAAAACAGGAGGACTGCAATGTTGAGCCTAGCCTGGGGAGTTTAGTGGTTTAATAGATCCTGATCAAAAATCAAAAGTCAAAAATGAGATGTAAAAATCCTGAGCTTGATCCCCAGTACTACACACACACACACACACACACACACACACACACACGCACGCACACGCATGTGCTCTGGGTTTAATTCCCAGCACTAAAATAGCAACAACAGTAATAGGTCTGGTACTTGTAATCCTGGCAATCAATCAGGGAGGTTGAGGCAGAAGTTCACTAAATTGAGTCTTGCCTGTGCAACTTAGCAAGTGGCAGCCTCAAAATAAAAAAATAAAAATAAAAAAAGAGCTGAGCATGTAGATCAGTGGTAGAACACTCCAGGGTTAAATCTCTGGTTTTGTAAAACAATAAATAAATAAAAATAAAAAGAGTTGGAGATGTAGTTCACTGTAAAGGCCTTGGGTTTGATTCCTATTATTTCAGGAAAAAAACCTTAAGAATTTCAAAATGGACTGGATTTTATCCCTAGTACTGCAAACAAAACAGAGAGAACAAAACATTAAATCAATCATCGGGAAGGGCAGCACAAAGCAAGCCACTTGTACTGAGTAGTTCTGCCCTTATCCCAGGACCAATGGGAAGCCAGTCAAGGGCTCTGTCCAAGGGGAAGATCAGGAACACAGGCGACCATACGTACATATTAGTTAACTGAGTCAAGGAACAAAACAGTATTACCAGTTGGTCTTCAGATTAAATCTTTAAAAGAAAAAAAAGGTAAAAAATACCAAACAAAAACTAAATGTACTTCCTGTAGAAACCTTAATTTTAAGAAGTGTTGGAGATTTTTTCCAGACAAGGTCTTGCTTATCACCCAGAATAGTTTGAATTCCTGGGCTCAAATGATCTTCATGCCTCAACCTCCCCAGTAACTAGCAGTTTGATTCTTAAAGAAAAATTGCTTACCTAATATTCATCAATCTCTGAGTTAAATCTCTAGCACCACATAAGGGAGGAAGGAAGGAAGGAAAGAAAGAAGGGAGAGAGAGAGGGAGGGGAAAAAAAGGGTAGGAAGATTTCCAAAATCCTTTCTGGTCCTGACATTTACTTTTCTCACATACCACATTCCTTCTGTTGCATGCCCTTGAAAGCCCAGGAATAAACAACACAGAAGCAAGGAAGAGAAAGCAAGTGGTTGGGTTTTTTTGTTTCGTTTTTTTGGTTGTTGTTTGTTTTTGAGACAAGGTCTTGTAACTCTGTAGTCTAGACTGGCTCTGAGCTCACTAGGTAGCCCAGGCTAGCCTAGAACATGTGGCAATCCTCCTGCCTCAGCCTCCTGAGTGCTTGGATTACAGGTATGCGCCACCATACTCATCTATTATAGGGTGCTGCAGGGTTGAACAGGGGCCTTACGCTTCCCAGGCAACACTCGAATCACGGAGCTACGTCCCAACCAACTCTTTTACTTTTTTTGAGACAGGGCTAAGTGGCCTGAGCTGACCTCTAACTTCCGATCCTCCTGCCTCAGCCTCCTAAGTTAGATGTACCTCTATACACAGTTTTTATTGTAGGTTTTGCAAAGTCCCAGAAGAACTTTCTGGGAAAACAGATGTTCTAGAAGAAAAAAATCAGGAGGGGACAAGAGTGACTGCAAATCTCAAAACTGTGGCTCCCCCTGAACAGCAGTTGTTTTGTTTTGTTTTTGTTTTTGAGAAAGGGTCTTGTTCTATGGCCCAGGCTAGCCTTGGACTCATGGCAATCTTCCTGCCTCAGCCTCCTTAGTGCTGGAATTATAGGCGTGTGCCAACATGCCCAGCTTATATGGTGCTGGGGAATCAAACTCAGGGCCTTGTGCTTGCCAGGCAAGTAAGTACTTTAACCACTGTGCCATTCCTACAGCCCCTGAAGAGCAGTTCTGAATAGGCAAAACTTAGACTCTTCTCTCAAGGATCTCCCGGTCCTAGGTACTCATTCCCAAGGCTCCTCTCCTTTTGCTGAATGCTTCTGATTTTAGCCAATTTCATTCTTCATGGTCTCTGTAATTACCATATGCTAACCTCAGCTCTCCCCTCCAGTTTTATGGGGAACAGGTCAATTCTAGCCACATGGGTCCTCATTCTGTCTAAGCTGTTAAGTTCATTTCCACCTTAGGGTCTTTACTATTCCTTTTGCTTGGAATACTCTTTTGCCCTGGGGGTGGGGGAGAGAGAGAGAGAGAGAGAAAGAGAAAGAGAAAGAGAGAGAGAAAGAGAGAGAGAGAGAGAGAGAGAGAGAGAGAGAGAGAGAGAGAGAGAGAGAGTTACTGAGGATTGAACCCAGAGTTTTTACACTGAGGTACCTATCCAACTCTATTTTTTGAGACAGGGTCTTGCTAAATTGCTAAACTGCCAGCAGGCTGGGCTCAAATTTGCAATCCTTCTGCCCCAGCTTCCAACAGTGATGAACTCCAGGCCTCTGCCACTACACCTGGCTTTTTGCCCTGATGTTGCATAGCTGGTTTCTTTATCATTCAAGCATTTAAACACAACCTCCTCAGACAGGCTTTACTGCGATCATCCAACATAAATCAGCACATCATTTACCAGCATCTAATCTTATTTCTTTAATTACTTACATATAAATTCCAAGAGGGTAGAGGATTTTCTCTTTATTTACTGCTATGGCCCAGGCTGACTTGTCCACTGTTGCAGTAAGTACAGTGCCTAGAGCCTGTTATTTTTTAGGGAATCATGAAATCATTTTAATTTCTTTTATAGAAGAAAAAATAATCGAATTTGTGTTGTTTGTCCTTCTATTAATGCTATTGTAAGTTGTTTTTTCCTCCCTTTGGGGTGGAGACACAGCTCAGCAGTTATAGCTGGGTTATAGTCCTGGGTTCAATTCCCAAGTACTATATAATCAGGGGTGGTGGTGCACACCTGTAATCACAGTACTTAAGAGGCTGAGGCAGGAGGAATGCTGTGTGTTTGAGGACAGTCTGGTCTACACAGTGATTTCAGAATCAGCCTAGTCTATACAACAAGATCCCATTTCAAAAAAAATATTTTTAAATGCAAGGTTTTTATTTCCTTAATTAAGGCAGGAAGTTATTTAGAGCTCAAGATTGTCATAATGCACTCCTGGTTGTATTCCTAGCTCCTAGAATAAGGACCAGCACTTAGCAAGTGCTCAATAAAAATTACTGAAGTAATGAATGCTGCTTCTGTCTTGCAATAGCTCCTTATTATATGTGAGTGGTGTGCATGTGATAGTAGGGATGGAACCCAGGGCCTCTGCACTGAGCTATATCCCCATCCTTTTTTATTTTGAGACAATCTTACTAAATTGCTAAGTTGCCCAGGCTGAGCTTGAACTTGTGATCCTTGTGATTCCCCAGCACTACATAAGTTGGTGTGGTGGTGCACACCTGTAATCCTAGCATTCCAGAGGCTGAAGTAAGAGGATTTCTGTGTGTTCAAGGCCATTCTGAGCTTTATAGTGAGTTCAGGACCAGCCTATACTATAGATTGAGACCCTGTATCATAAATTGTTCAGGTTGGGCTCAAACTTGTGATCCTCCTGCCTCAGCTTCTCATAGTACAGAGAATATATGTGTGCAATATTATGTCCGGCAAGATCCAGTTTTTGAAAAAGATAAAGTGGAATTTAAATCCTAGTTCTGGCTATGCCCAGTGGCCACCGCTTGTAATACCACATTTTGGAAGGCTGAGGCAGGAAGATCAAAAAGTTGAACCCAGGCTGGGCAACTTAGCTACTTAGTGAGATTTTTGCCTCAGAATCAAAAAATAATAATGGTCTGGGCTGTAGCTCAGTGTTAAGACCCTGGGGGTGAAGGAATGGCTTAGTGGTTAAAGTGCTTGCCTAGCAAGCGCTAAGTACCAAAGTCCCCAGCACCACATAAGCCGGTTTAATGGCTCATGCCTGTAATCTCAGCACTCAAGAGGCTGAGACTGGAGGATCTGCAGTGAGTCCAACGACATTCTAGGATCCACAGCAAGTTTAAAACCAGCCTGAGCCACAGAGCAAAACCCTGTCTTAAAATAAACAAGTAAATAAACCAACCCTACTTTGAGGAGCCTAAAGCAGGAAGATCACAAGTTCAAGCTCAGCCTGGGCAACTTAGCAATTTAGTAAGATTGTCTCAAAATAAAAAAGGATGGGGGTGTAGCTCAGTGCAAAGGCCCTGGGTTCCATCCCTACCATCACATGTACACCACTCACACATAACAAGGAGCTATCCCAAGACAGAAGCAGCATTCATTACTTTAGTACCAAACGAAACAAAAAACAGGAAAAAAAAAAAGGCTGGGGTATTTAGCTCTGTCTAATTTTCAATACCACAAAAAACCGAACAAACCCTACATCGGCTACTTGTTGTGTGACTTTGGGCAAGTTGTTTCATGTCTCTGAGCCTGTTACTTTCCTCATTTTTAAAGTGGAGGTGGGGGGAGGCGATCCAACTTGGGGGGCCCTCCAAATAGTGAGTCTTCACCTCTCTGTCTTTGGTCTTTAAATAAAGATCTTTTCTACACCTTACCTCCTTCACCTATGATTTCATTCTTCAACACTATAATATGCATACATACAAAAAAATGGAGATGGGTAGGAACAAACCGATCTTGTCTGAAGGTGTTCAGATAGTACCTGGCACATAGGAGGTATTATGAAATGTTACCTCAAGACAGGGTGAACAGTCATTTGCTCTAACGGTTTAGGGGTAAGAAATGTTAGCGAATGGGTTGCGGTATGGGATACTATAGTTGATACTGGGTCCTTTTTTTTTTTTTGAGACAGGGTCTCACCCTGTAACCCAGGCTGGTCCTGAACTCACTATGGAGCCCAGGCTGGCCTTGGACTCACGGCAATCCTCCTGCCTCAGCCTCCCGAGTGCTGGGATTACAGGCGTGTGCCACCACGCCCAGCTTATTGTTTTGTTTTTGAAACAGAGTTTTGCTCTGTAACCCAGACTGGTCCTGGACTCACCTACTTGGTGACCCAGGCTAGCCTTGAACTCACAGCAATGCTCTGTCTTAGCCTCTGTCTGGAGTCCTGGGATTCAAGCATGTGTCACCATGCCCAGCTAATTTTCATGTGGTGCCACTGAAGTAAACCCAGGTATTTCACGTGCTAAGCAAACACTTTAACCACTGAGCTATGCCACATATCTGTAATTTCAGTACTCCAGAGGCTGAGGCAGCAGGATTGCCATGAGTCCAAGGACAGTCTGGGCTCCACAGTAAGTTCAGGACCAGCCTGGGCTACAGGGTAAGACCCTGTCTCAAAATAAATAAATAAATAAATAAATAAAATAAAAATATGCCAGGAATGTAGCTCGGTTCAAAGGCACTGGGCTTGATCCCTAGTACTACACACACACACACACACACACACACACACACACACACACACACACACACACACAGAAGAGAAAAAAAGAAAAAGAAGCTAGAATGGAGACCAGGATATATAGCTCAGGGTATAAAGCTCAGTAGTATAGCACTTGCTTAGCACACATATGGTCTGGGTTCAATTTCCAGTACTGGAAAAACAAAACTAAAACCCCTAAAAATGTTAAACCTTTAAGAACTTTAGGGGTGATCTGTGCTATTCATTGCTGAGTTCTTACACCTAGGAAATGGCAGCAATATTCCTACCTACTTCCTTGTGAGGTTGCTATAAGGATTAACAGATATCATATAAAGACTTAACAAAGAGTCTGGCAAACAGTAAATATTCTATAAACATCATGCTATCATTATTCAACCAGAATGTCTGGAGCTGTAAGAGAGATGAAGAAAGCTATTACCTGTTATTAGGAACCAGGGAACTGGCTCTGGGCTGTTCCGAGGAACATGAGTGACTGCTGGAACCCAACATCTGCAAAGAAAAAAAAATTATCAGTGACTTTGGGACTCCAGGAGACATGGGCCACATGCTGGAAACCTTTCATTTCTCCAGTAGTGTACCTGAGATCCCAATATGGAAGCCCCATTCATTACAACTACAGTCTCAGAGACTTAAGCTAAAACTCAAAACTGGAGTCTATAAATCCCAAATTATAAATTTGGATTCCTAAATCATGATCTGAACTTAAAACTCAAACCAGTAAATTCCTGAACATTGACTTTAAAACTTGGACCTTAATAGTGACATGCCATACTCCAAAAAGGAGACTATTGGGCCTGAAAAGCGTGGGTTGCATCCTCTAGACTGTGATATCAACACATTAAAGTCATGACTTTAAGTTGCCATGTTAAAACCTAAAACCCCAAAATGTGTCCTCCCAAATCCTAAATTCTAATGCTAATACCTAGACCCCAAAAACGTCAACTTTAGATCTTCAAATAGGACACAACCCTAATATCAAAATCAGACTACAAGTCTTAACACTGAGACCCCAGACCCTAAAACTGAAGTCTCATGTCAACATAGAGACTGTGGACTCTAAAATTTTACTCCCTGATACTGCAGTCAGTATCAGAAAACTGGAGTTTCAAACCAGAATCACATCCCCAGCCCATTTTCTAGTTTGATTTTGAGATAGGGTCTTGCTAAACCACCCAGGCTGGGCTCAAATTTGTCATCCTCTTGCCTCAGCCTCCTGTAGTGCTGGGGTTACAGCTCTGCCACCAGATCCAATTTAAAACTTAGGGCTTTTTTTTGAGACAGGGTCTTACTTGGTAGCCCAGTGTGGTCCTGAACTCAGTATGGAGCCCAGGTTAACCATGGATTCATGGCAATCATCCTCCCTCACCTTCTTGGCTGCTGGGACTACAGGTGTGTGCCACCACGCCCATTTTACGTGGTGCTGGGGAATTGAACCCAGGTCCTTGCGCTTGCTAGGCAAGCACTTTAACTGCTGTGCCATTCCTCCAGCCTCAAAACTTAATTTTCAAAGATCCAAACTGTGGCTCCAGATCCTAATCTCACATTGTACATTGAGATTTGAAGCCCTGGGTCTATACTGAGGCTTCAGTCCTTAAAAAAAAAAAAAAAAAAAAAAAAAAAAAGACTCCTGGGACTGAGGCCTGCCCAGGATATTCTAGAACTCAAAATTGAGGTCTCTAGATCCCCAAATTAGGATTCGGATTCTGAAAAAAAATTCAATCACAAACCCCAGATTTTCAGACCCAAATCCCAAGGCTCCAGATCCTAACCTGAGAACCCAGAACCCCAAGGTTACTCAGACCCTCCTGTGTGGACCCTACTTGGCTGGATAACAAAACCATGGCCCAGCTCAACCCCCAACTCTGGCTCTGCTGCCCAGGCCCTGCCTCGTTCCTGGCTTCATATCCAAGCAAGTTCGTCCTGTGGCTAAAGAGAGGTTCTAGGTGCAAAGTGCACCCCGGAGTGACCTCAGGCTCCCCTCAAGCTATCCAGGAAAGGGGCAGCTCAACGCTCCCACCCCATCCCCTTGGGCCTCCGGCACCTGCCTCTGGCCGTGCAAAATGGCGCGAGGTGCGCGTACTGCCGCTGCTGCTCCAGCACACTTGGCAGTCGGATTCGACGGCGCTGCTAGCCGGTCCCCTGAGGTGTGTGAGCGAGTCTGCGACGCGAGCTTCTGAGAACTTCGGCGAGGGACAGGTATGAATGCGCCGAATTCGAGGCGGTGGCACGAGGCCTGAGGAACGGAGGACGCAATTCTCTCCTGAGGGCAGGCCACGCCCCTGCCAGTTCCTGCCGAACTCTTATGTGCGGGAGACTGGAAGCCCTGAAGATGGCGCGCCCGTGGCTGTGCGCACGCGCACATGCGCAGGCGGGTGTCCTGCTTGCCGCCAGTCCAGCTTCTAGGCCTTTCCTGCCTCGCGCTGAAGTGCCGACCAATCAGCGCTCGCTCAGCACACCGCCTTTTTTTAGCGGGTCACGCCCCCTCGCTCTCTGGTGATCATTTTCGCTGTCCAGAGCCCTTGGGTTGTGAGGAGGCAGGGTGTCCCCAAACGCTACCTCTTAGGAGCAAATCTTGCAGGGTTTTCTGTAGCCGCCACCCAAGCCACATTCCCACCTTTTCCCTTCCGCGCATACCTAATTAGGCCCTACTGAGTGCTTGCAAGCCCCTTTCTGGGATGCTGGGAACTTTGCCAATCTTCCTTGAATTGACTCATGATGGTATTTTCTTTCTTGAGATGTCAGTGTGCAAGCTGTATGTTTTAGCTCTTTCTTTGGGCTGTGGGCCTAGCTCAGCAGTTAAATCGCTTGCCAGGCAGGCCCTGGGTTTGAGCCTCCAGCAACCTCATAAACAGGGAGACTGAGAAAGGAGGAATCTTGTGAGTTTGAGGGCAGCTAGGCTACATAGTGAATTCAGGGCTAGCCTGGACTACATATATATATACCCTTCCTCAGTACTGAGAATTGAGCCCGCAGGCACTCACTCTACCACTGACATATACCTCCTGTTTTTTTTTTTTTTTTTTTTTTTTTTTGAGACAGGGTCTTGCTCTGTAGCCCAGGCTGGTCCTGAACTCGCTATGTGAGCCACGCTGGCCTGGGACTCATGGCAATTTTCCTCCCTCAGCATCTGAGTGCTGGGATTATGGGCATGTGCCACCATGCCTGACTTATGTGGTTCTGAGGACTCGATCTCAGGGCTCTGCAGTTGCAAGACGAACACTAACTGCTCTGCTGTTCCTCCAGCCCTCTTTTTAAAAATTTTCAAGACACAGTCTCACTAAATTGCCCATGCTTCTTCAAATTGGTGCTTTTTCTGCCTCAGCTTTCCAAGTAATTGGGATTACAGGTGGGTTCATCTTGCCTGACAGAGAAATACGTATGGAAAGGGAGGTGTCTGTCACCTGGTCAAGAATGAAATTGCTGGTGTCCAAGGTATTTCTGTTCAAATTGCTTTTCTGTGTTGCTGTGGACAAGAGAATATCTTTCTGCCTTAACTTTTACAGATTTTAGATAATTTTTAAGGCTGGGCATAGCTCAGCAGATAAAACGCTTGGTAGCAAGTGCAGGGGCCTGGGTTCGATTCCTCAGCACCACATAAACTGGGTGTGGTGGTGCATGACTGTAATCCCAGCACTCAGGAGGCTGAGGTAGGAGGATTTCTGTGTGTTTGAGGCCAGCCTGGGCTACATAATGAGCTCAGGACCAGCCTGGGCTACATAGTTCAAGACCAGCCTAGATTACAAAGAAAGGTCCTATCAAAATCATTTTTAAAAATATAATTTTTCCTAGGATTGTCTGGCATGAAGTCAGCATGCAATATTTACTCAACCCACACGTGCCCTGTTTTGTGTCTGAACATATACACAAATATTCCTGATCTTGCAGAATTTTTATTCTTTTGGTAAAACACCAAGGCACTATCAACATTGTGTTAATCTGTACAAGTAAATCACTAAACTGGCTGTTCCTTGACTTTACACCATTCAGCAACACCCCTTTGCAATTTCCCTGAACTTTCTTCCCAAGGGCCCCCGGCCAAAATGGAGGAGGCCGGACTTCATTTCCCAGAGGGCCTCGCGAGGGAACTTCTTGCGCCTGCGCCACCAGGTGCTCTCTTTGCCTCCTGGGGGTTCTTTCCGTCAGCCCGCCTACTGGCTTCCTACCCCCATCTCCAATCTACCGTGCTGTCTTCTGGGAAGTGTAGTCTGTAATCTCCCGGACTCCGATTCCCAGCGGGCTTTGGGACTAGAACCCGGAAGGGGAGGCAGGAGAGGAACGAGTGGGGGGAACCCGCGTAGCAGAAGAAGCTGACGCGCGCGGAGATGGTGAGAGCCCAAGGCGGGGTCCGGGGGCTCAGGAGAGTGTGGGCGGGGGTTCAGGATAGGGCGAGGGGGAGAGAGAACAGGCTGGGGTAAAGAGGGGGCTGGGCGCGGGGAGATCGCTTGGGGGAGGGGTTTAGGCAGGAATGGGAGCCCGAGGGAGTAGAAGAATGGGGGTCGGGGAGGGGTCTTGGAGATGGGGAGTGAGTCGAGCTTTGGTATTGATTGTAAGGGGATACGGAGCTGGAGAAGGAGGCTCCAGGTTGGAGATGGGGCTGGGCATCCAGCAGAGCCCCCGTGAGGGGGCAGTTTCGAGGGACGTTAGCTTGGGGAGCATGGACCGGCATCAGGGTCAGTGGTAGGGATGTGCCAGGGAGTCGGGAGGATCCGGGGGAGAGGCCAGCCGTGTAGGTTTTGGATTGCGCCCTGGAAGGGATTCGGGGTAGGAAGATAAGTTGAGATAAGAGGTAGAAATCAGGGAGCATAGGCTAGGCTCCAGACCTGGGGTTGGGGTGCGGAGCGTGGGATTAGGGACTTTGGATGTGGAGATCTTTTGCCTAGTGGGGGCAGACACAGCAGTAGGCTGGACAGTCACAGAATTCTAATGCAGCCAGAAAGGACTGGAGAGACGAGCTTTTGCATTCTCGCACCCTCAGTGGGATTTAGAAGAGTGTAGTTTATTTGTATGAGCAGTCTGGCATTCATACCCCATATCCGGCCCCTCCTTTGTGACCTAGGCCAGTGTCTTTGTAAGCATCAGTACCCGTATCTGTTCAGTACGAACAGCAAGGCGGTTGCTGAGTTAAAATGCTGCTTAAAATCGTTAACTGTCAGTGGGAGAGTAAGTCCCAGTCTCTGAGCCCTTGGTGGAAAGTTCCCCATGCCAGGAATGTGCCTAGGTTACACTGCTTATAGATTCCCTCCTTTTTCAGTCTAGCCCCAGAGGCGCTTTCTGGAAACCAGGCGCTGATATGGACACACCCCAGCTCAGACGCATGCAGGGGCTCCCCACAGTCTGTTTCAGCTAAGACTTAACTGTTCTGTGAAATGCCTGGTCCTGGTTTTAATCTGTTCATATCAACTTATTGAAATTCTGGGAAAAAAACACTCTACAGTGCTCCATTTTACAGAAAGGGAAGAGAGACTCAGAAAAGTTAAAAATTTCTAAGACCCGCTAGCGTGTTATACTCAGAATTCCAACTTTGCCAACTTAGCTCAGAATTTTTACTTTCCTCACTAATCTATTTTAGACTGAAGTACAGTGTGGTGACTAGGGACAAACACTAGAATGGCTTTCAGCTAGAATTTTATTTTATTATTATGGCCCTAGAGATTGAGCCCAGGGCCTTCACAGTGAACTACATTCCCACCCTGCCTATATTTTGGTTTTTGCTTTGGAGACAGGGTCTTGTGCTGAGTTTCCAATTTGCCCAGGCTAGGCCTGAATTTGAGATCCTCCTGCCTCCCAGAGTACTGCAATTACAGTTATAGTTTTGCCATATATTTGCCACATGACCTTGGGCCAGTTTTGTGTCCCATCCTTACCTATCACATAGGATCAGTAATCCTGGGATAGCTACAAAGTCCAAGGAGATAGTGCCTAGAAAGTGCTAACAGTAAGTACTCATTACACATGTGTGGGATTTTATTTTTTTTGACAGTCTCACTCTGTAGTCTAGGCTGGTCCTGAACTCACTGTGTAGCCCAGGCTGGTCTTGGACTTGTGGCAGTCCTCCTGTCTGAGCCTGGCGAGTGCCAAGATTACAGGTGTGGGCCACCACACCCAGCTAATGTAGAGCTGAGGAATTGAACCCAGGGCCTTGAGCTTGCTAGGCAAATGCTTTAACCCTGAGCATCCTCCAGCCCCCTACCTGTGTGTTTTTAGAACATGAATGGGAAGCATACCAGAGAAGGCAGTAGGGAGGGAAGCGTGACCCAGGGTGTCTCTTTTCGTACTCCCCATTTCCTGATCTTTCTGGTTCCTACCTCTATTCTTGGGCTCCTGAGTCCAAACAGGACTCCAGGAGAGGGCGCTCTGAAACTCAAGCTGTCCCATTCTCACTCCATCCCTAGCCAAATATAAATAATTCACTTGCCCATGCCTAGTTTGGCCCAATTCCAGGTGTTTCAGTGAATGAGAAATATTCCTAACAGCTGAGGTTTTTGTTTTGTTTTGTTTTTCTCACTGTAACCTTTAACTGCTAGGAACTATGTGGGAAGTTTGGTCACTTTGTAATTCACCTTTAGACTGTTCTGTTCATTTGCTGGGAACCTTCTGGAATGTACAAATTCCTTGGTTCTAATAGTGAAGCTTATGTTTAAAAACACACATGTCAGTTAGACCCAGGTTCACATCCATACTTTGTTGATATGTGTACTTGGTCGAGCTGGAGTTCCATTCTTGGTCACAGTTTTCTCATATGTAAAATGGGACCATGTTCAACCTATGAGTTAGGTTCTCAAGGAGATAACTGTATATAAAATGCGTCATGTGTATTAAGCTCTTAAGTAAGTGTGAATTTATGTGATTTTCATTCTTTGAAGAAAAATATTTTGATCACAATCTCTGGCACCGGTATTCTGGGATTTGATCCTGGCTCCATCTCTTCTGTGTGACTTGTCGCTAAGTCATCCAGGTAGGGCTCAAACTGTAATCCTCCAGCCTCAGCCTCCCAGCGTGCTAGGATAAGAGGTAGGCACGCCACGTACTGCTTGTTTCACAGATCTTTAATATTCTCTCTCTGGTCTTCATTAAATTATCTGAAAACTTGTGGTTTGGAAGAAAGTTACCTGTTTCACACTTGTCCCTGTACCTGTGTGTCAACTCTGGGTGAGCTGATAGGTTTTTTTTCCCCCTTCTCTTTATTTGTTACTCTTAGAAAATATGTCTGCTTTCCATTTTATTTTGCCTTAAAATCTTAAATTTGTCCTGAGCCTGTACCTGAAATGATATTTCTGCTATTCTTTTTTTTTTTTTAAGACAAAAATCTCACTCTGAAGCCCAGGCTGGCCCTGAACTCACTGGTGCAGCCCAGGCTAGCCTTGGATTCAGGACAATCACCTGTCTCAGCCTCCCAAGTGCTGATATTACAGGCGTGCTCCACCACACCCGGCTTATGTGGTGCTGGGGAGTTGAACTTGGGTACTTAGTGCTTGACTGAGTACTTGCTAGGCAAGCACTTTAACCACTGAGCCACTCCTCCAGTTTTTGTTTTATATATTTATTTATTTATTTTGAGATAGAGCCTTACTAAATAAGTCCAGGCTGGTTCTGAGCTCGCTGTGTAGGCTAGGCTGGCCTCCAGCTCATAGCAGTCCTCCTGCCTTGGCCTCCTTAGTGGTGGGATTACAGGCATGAGCCACCATGCCCCGCTATTATATGGTGCTGGGGGATCAAGCCTAGGGCTTCACGCTTCCCAGGAAGGTGCTGTATCCACTCACCTACGTCCCCAGCACCTCAGCATCTTAGTATTAAGCCTTTCCGTGGTGCCAGGTTGGCACCAGGTACTCTGCTAGGTTGGCTTCATGAGTGGCGGTGTCATTTTTCCATTTTCGTTTATTTGCAGGACTGAGGGTGGAGCGGAGGGCCCATGCTGCAAGGCCGGGGCTTCCACACTGAGGTACACATACCCTCATCTCCCATCAGATCTGGCAGGTTTAGTCCCTTGCCTGAGATCACACATCCTCTGAAGTGGGAAAGCTGAGGTCTAGCCGGCCTTGCCTACTTCCAGAATCACCAGATCCTGAGGGTTGGGTGGTTACTATCCTCAGGGAGCTAGTAGTCTGGAAGGATGCTTAGCTGGGTCTGGTGGCATAGGCCTATAATCCCAGCACTCTGGGAGGCTGAGGCAGGAGGAGTGCAGGTTTGAGCCCAGCCTGGGAAATTTAGCAATCTAATGAGACCTTGTCTCAAAAAAAAAAAAAATCAAATATAAAAATGGGCTGAGGATGAAGCTCATTGTGAAGGCTCTGCGTTCATTCTCCAGTACCACCACCACCAGGAAACAAAAAACAAAACAACAGCAACAAAAAACTTTAGCGGGATAAAGTTCAACAGACCTTGAGGGCATGGACAGGTCTGGATGGACCAGGAATGTAGACAGGCAGTGGAGGTGGGTGATGGAAAGAGCAGGACCAGGGACACAGTGCTGGCGCCCTGGCGTGAGCTCCTGCAGGACTGGGCAAGTGCCTGCGGCCTCCCAGCACCTGCTCTGTGCCCTGTCCTGTGCTGTCTCTCTCCAAGATGAGGAACAGAGTCACCTGGCCCCTCCTAGGGGCCAGGATGTCAGACTGCTCTTTCTTATTTTATTCTGTTGTGTCTCTGCTCTACTCTGACCACCAAAATTCTTGGGTTCATGTTTAAGTTTTTCTTTTTTCTTTTTTCTTTTTGCTTGGGTTGGGGGGTGGTACTGGAGATTGAACCCAATGCCTTATCATGAGACTGTATTCCCAGCCTATTTATTTATTTATCTTTGTGTTACTGGGCATTGAGTCCAGGGCCTTCCCAATTAGCTGTAACCCCAGCCCTTTTTAATTATGGTTTGGAGACAGGATCTCACTAAGTTTCCCAGTCTGAGCTCAAACCTACACTGCTCCTGCCTCAGATTCTCAGAGTACTGGGATTACAAATTTGTTCCACTGGGCCTGGGTACTTTTTAAACTTTTTTTTTTTTTTTTAATTGAAACAAGGTCTCACTGTGTAGTCCAGGCTGGTCCTGACTCACTATGTAGCCCAGGCTAGCCTTGGATTCATGGCAATCCTCCTGCCTCAGCCTCCCGAGTGGGTGCTGGGATTCCAGGCATGTGCTACCATGCCTAGCTTATGTGGTGTTGGGAAGTCAACTTAGGGCCTTGTTAGGCAAGCTTGCTAGGCAAGCTCTTTAACCACTGTGCCTTTCCTCCAGCCCTAAACTTTTCGTTTTGAAACAAGGTCTCACTAAGTTAGTTGCCCAGACTGAGCTTGAGCTTGTGAACCTCCGGCCTCAGCCTCCCAGAGTGCTAGGGTTACAGGCATATGCTACCATGACCCACAGCTGTCTCCATTCTTTGCACATATTTGGAGACAGTGCTCCCCACACTGGAGGCACAGTTGGCTCTCCCTTCACCTTCATTTAGAGGTAGCTTTTGCTTATCTTTTGGATGAGGTCTTACGTTTTCAATCTGGTATTTTCCTTTTTCTTGGTTTACATCTTCAGTTTGGTGAAGAAATTATTCCACTGCTTCCTGAGAAAGGGTTTGTGGAACATAAATTATTTTGAACACTTGCAGTTCTTCATCAGAATACTTGAAGCAAGGGCATGATTTGATCTGATTTGTGTTTGGAAACAGAGAAGGTTAAACCAGCCCATTGAGCCAGGTACAGAGCCTGGGATAGCTGTGCCTGTGAGGAGTGGTGTTCTTTTCCTCAAACTTACCAGCTGGAGGGGTGAGACAGACCCTTACCTACCTGCTCACGGCCCTTCAGCAGGGACACATGATGGCTGTTGCAGGAAGTAGCTTCAGGGAGAGAGCATTTGTAGCTTGGACAGTTTCCTGGAGGAGGTGGCAGTCTGGTTCAGTCTTGGGCCCAGGATTTCTTCAAGAGGACCTCATTGGAGAAGCTAACTTTTTAGGAGTTCCCAGTAGCAAATATGCAGAAACTGAAAACCATGACTCTCAGTTTTTTCATTTGTGTATTCATCCAGACAAACAAATGGGTATGTGTACCTATGCAGTGCTAGGCAGTGCTTTTCAAACTGTTTGTTTGTTTTTTGTTTACTTAAATATTTATTAGGACAGAGCCTCACTGTGTAGTCCACACTGGTCCGGAACTTACTGTGTAGCCAAGGCTGGCCTTGAATTCACAGCAGGCTTCCTGCCTCAGCCTCCAGTGCTGGGATTGCAGGCATGCGCCACCATGCCCAGTTTATGTAGTGCTGGGGAATTGAAATCTGGTGTTTAGCTCTGGCTGTTTAGGCAAGCACTGTACACCATTGAGCTATTTCTCTAGCTTCTTAAACTTTTTTTTTTTTCCAGTAATGGGGATTGAATTTACAGCCTTTGCACTAAGCTGCATTCCCAGTACACATACATACCTCTGTCTTTTTTAAAGTTTTAATTTGAGATAAGATCTCACTGAATTGCTAGCCAGGCTCAAACTTTTATGTTCCTTATACCTCAACTTCCCAGAGTGCTAAGATTACAGGTTTGTGCCACCAGGCCTAGCTGTGTCTTTCTCTCTCTTTCTTTTCCTCTTCCTTCCTTTCTCTCTCTCTCTCTCTCTCTTTCTTTCTTTCTTTCTTTCTTTCTTTCTTTCTTTCTTTCTTTCTTTCTGGGGGGTTGGTTCTTGCTCTGTATCCAGGCTGGCCTTGGACTCTGCAGTCCTCCTTCCTCAGCCTCCCCAGTGCTAGGTTTACAGGTGTACACCACTACACCTGGCTTATATGGTAATGGGGAATCAAACTCAGGGCCTTGTGCTTGCCTAACAGTGAAGTTATGCCCCCAGCTCTCCAGCTGCCTCTTGAACTTTAATGTACATGTGGATGCCTAAGAAAACTTGTTCAGGTTCACATTCAGATCCAGCAGCCCTGGAGGGGTGTGAACATCCACCAAACTCCCAGGGGATGCCCTGCAGCTGCTGCTACAGGCACTACGCTCAGAGTAGCCAAGCTGTCCACACATAGTGTCCAGAAGCTGGGGAGTTAACAGACAAAAATGCAGCCCTGGGCTTGCTTTCACTTTTTGTAAGAGAAGGTGGACAATTAGCTAAACAACGTTTTAGTGTCTTAGATAGTTATATGTGCTGAGTCAGAGAAGAGGAATGAGCACGCAGGTTTGTGTGTGTGTGCGAACGCAGTGTCAGGGTGGAGGGGCTGTGATTTAAATGAAAGAAGATCTTAAGAGAGATGGCTGAGCAAAACTGGGAGAAGGTAATGGGTGAGCCCGGGGCTAACCTGAGAAGAGCCTTGTGGCCCACAGTGCTTGCAAAGGCCTGAGGATTGAACGAGATTACCCAGGTTGAAGTGTCCGTGCACTCAGTAAATGAGACTGCCCTCATCTTTATTTTTCAGGTTGGCATTTGTACTGTAGTTTAGACCTTGAACTTTGGCGTCTACCAGACTCATTTGAGTCAGAGGTCTGCAGGAAGCTGCAAACAAGGCCTGTTCCTTGGGCGTTCCATGTCTCAGATTTCTGGTCTTAAACATACTATGAAAAATAATGACATGTGAGAATAAATTAATTAATTTTTTGTGGAATTTAGGATTGAACTCAGGTCCTTCACACTGAGCTACATCCCCAGGCCATGCCGCTTTTACTTTTTGAGACGAGGTCTCACTAAATTGCCCAGGCTAGGCTTGGACTTGTGATTCTCTTGCTTCAGTCTCCCAGGATGCTGGTACTACAGGCCTATACCACTAAGCCCAGCTAAATGAGTTGATATTTATAAAGTGCAGAGAGTAAAGCCTGGCACACAGCAAGTGCTTGGGTATTAACTGCTGTTGTGATTAATATATGTGTGTGGTTGTGATGGTTTATTTGGATGTCTTCCCCCTTTCCCATCAGCTGTTTCTGGAGAACTCAGTGTCACTAATGTGTCCCTAGTGTCCAGGCTAGGGCTAGCATCTCAGTGAATGTCAGGCAGTTTTTCAATTTTTACACAGGCTCCGGGTAAATCTGAATGTAAAACTGATTCTGCAGTCACCGGGGGTACCCCATCACAGGGCCAAGCTTGTGGCTTGGGTTCCTGTTCATTTTCTCATTTGGTATCTTCTGAGAGCTGTGTGAAGGTTTGCCATTGCAATGACATCATCATTCTCTTGTCATTTTATAGACATATGGCTGGTATGTACAATGATGGTGTTTTCTGCTTTATATGTTTTGAGATTATTAGGATTATGTTTGCTATGAACTTTTGTGCATAATGGGTCAGTTTATCACCATCTTGCCAGTTCTGTTTACTATTAATGGGACTATTACTCCTCTGCTTGTCTCTTGGTTCATATTTGCTTGATCAGTCTTCTTCCATCTTTTCGTTTTTCACCTGTCTAGATAGTGATATATTAGGATGAGTGGGATGAGTGGGATGTTCATGCAGTGGAGTCTGACAGTGTAGCCTTATGCTGGGCTTAGGGCATCTCGGCTAGATGATCCTACCCCAGACCTTGCATCTTCCTCTCCACAGATCCCTGTGGGGAGATAGATTCCTTTGTGGAGACAGATCCATTGCAATCGGATGACCCGGGCTGGGATGAGGGAACTAGGAAGCTCTTGCTCTGCCCAAGAGGATAATTTCCAGAAAGGGAATTCAGAGAAAGCCTCTCTCCATAACAGTCATGTGAATGAAGTAAGAAACTGAGGGGCTGGAGGCAAAGAGGGCTTGGCTGGTAAGCGCGGAGCTCTCGGTTGGATTCCCCAGCTCCACATAGGCTGGGTGTGGTGGCACACCACATGCCTGTGCACAATAAATGAATAGATAGAAAGTAAACGCCTGCACCACTGGGCCTAGCTCAATTAGGAAAAAAAAAAAAAAAGAAACTGAGTCATGTGGAGATCCAGAATCATTGCAGGATAACAAGGATAACAAGGATAGCAAATGCAGTCCATTGGAAAGGACGTGCTTGGTAACTGAGGAATAGCACTGAGACTAGGGTGGAGCCTGAATCAGCCTGAGGGGTCAGGTTCTTGGAGGAAGGAAGATGAACTGAGACCCCAGAAAATACATAGGAAACAGTATAGCAACGTGCTGTGGAATCAGATTCCTTGGCTTCCTTCCCCTGCTCTAGCTTACCTCAGTTCTTTGTGGACTTGGGCTAGGTTCAGTTTCTTCTTCCTGCCTCCGTTTCTTCATCCGTGCATTAGAGATGATAATAATGCTTACTACAGGTAAGATGCCTGCATCTTCTAACTACTGTACACCAGGTCAGGGACCAACCAGGGCCCATGGGCGTTTCGAGTATTGAGGGTAGAATTGTAGGGAGGGTGTAGTATGGGGCTGGACAGGTGGTAGTATGGGGCACCGTGGAAGGTTCCTGTCAGGATAGAACCCGGTCAGGTGTAGAGATCTATGCTTTAACAAGACCTCTGGCAGCCCTTAAGCTGTCGTGTGCTAGGGTAGGTAGAAGAAGGCGAGGCTGGAGCAGGTGATGGGGAGACAGAAGCCACCTTTGGGTTTCTCTTCAAACCACTTGGCATAGAAAAGATCTAGGCCAGAAATAATGCGAGCCATTATTTCCTATTTTGCTGCACTGAATGTGAGTCAGGTGTAGGCGCCTGGCTGGAAAGACTCAACTGTCAGGGCTGTGCGGCCACACCGTCTGAGTCTTGAATGCCTGGCACTGTATCGCGGGAACTGGGGAACTGTTCCGGGGGGCCCTGCTTGTTTGCTTTTAAAGGTAAGATGATTCTGATGCTCAGTTTCCGTCTCACGATCAAGCAAGGCGCTGCCCGCTTTCTCTGTGGACTGTTTTCCGCCCCGAAGTTTTCTACTCCCGGGGCCAGCCTGCCCCTTTAAATCTCAGCTGTCAATCAGGGCTCCTATGGAGAGGGAATGTCGTGTAATAAGCGTCCCCAAGTGCCGTGGTCTCTGCCTGCCCTCCTTCGGCCGGCTTCGCTGGACGTTGGGAATTGTTCCTCGCTCCCTTACATCTGGCTGTTTCCATCCTACCACCCCCTTCCGTCGCCTTTCGCCTACTCCTCCCTGTTCCGAAGTTGGGCCCCTTCGCCAAGGCCTTCCTTATATGGGCACGGCCCCGAATGGCTGCCCCTCATTGGCTGAGAGCATCACGCGCCCAGCTGTCAACAAAGGGGCGGGGTGGAGGAAGGCGAGTCGCCTGTCTACCCGCAGCACGAGGGGGCGGGCATTTTCCTCTTCCTGCGCATGCGTGTGTGCCGCCGCTTGAGGGAGGCGTTGCGGGTGAGGGTGCTTTGGGGGCGTGTCTAGATTTCGAGGGTCACCTGAGGGGTTTGGAAGATTCCTTTGAGGGGGCGGTTATAAGATTTGGGGGTGCTTTTGCATTTAAGTGCAATTTTGGAGCTTTGGAAAGTTGCAGGGGTGTAGGGTGTACTTTGGGGTTCCATTGAGCTTAAGGGGCACCTTCGGGTTTGGTTTATTTTGTAACCTTCCAGGTTAGGTGTTAGGAATCTCCCTTGTGGTTTGGGGTGTTTGGTGGGTACAGGCTTCGGGGAGCACCGGAAGCGGGTGTGGTGGCTCACAGCTGTAATCAGCCATTCGGAGGCTGAGGTGGGAGGGTGGCAAGTCGGAGCCAGCCTGAGCATCCTGGTGACTTAACCAGACCCCGTCTCAAAATTAAAAGGGAGCTGGGGGCTGGGGACGTAGCTCAGTGTGAAGATCGGCACAGTCCCCAGTATTAAAAAAGAAAACCAGTCACAGCGAGCTCAGGAGTACCGATTCTGGAACCAGAATGACTGGGCTGGGCTTCTCTCTATCTGACAGAGGATTTACCATTTTGTGACTCAGTTGGAAGCAGGGACTAGTAAACTCCTGTTGTTGCCTGGGAACAGGAGGCAGCAGTTGTTAGAACTAGTGCCCAGTGGGCATGCAGTAAGCATGTGTTTGCTTTTGTACCGTTCTGAGATTTCTTTGGTTGGTTTATTTATTTTTTGGCTTTAAGAAATTGTTTGGGGATTTGTCTTAAATGTTATGGAGCTTTTCTTTTTTAGTGAATTATTTTGTGGTTGAGGGCTTCTGTGGAATTCAGGTACAAGTGGGGAGTATTTGGGATTTATAGGGTGTGAGACTAGAGCCTCTGTGAGATTGGGAGATTGCTGTGTATGTTGGTATCTGGGAGGGATTCTTTGAGAATGGATCATTTTGTGCTGGAGAGATACTAGATTTGAGAGTTCAAAGTAGGATTTAAAAGGGTCTGGCTGTTTGGTAGAGGACATTAGTATTCTGGAGATAGGGGGCTGGAGGAATGACTAAATGGTTACAGCAGAAGTGCTAAGTACACTAAGTATGAGCCGGGCGTGGTGGTACACACCTGTCTGTAATCCCAGCACTGGGGAGGCTGAGACAGGAGGGTTATTTATCATGAGTCTAAAGCCAGCTTGGGCTCCATAGTGAGTTCAGGACCAGTCTGGGCTGCAGAGTGAGACCCTGTCTCAAAAAAAAAAAAAAAAAAAAAAGATTCTGGGGATAAGGGCAGGGATTTATAGGGGAGTATTATAGGGGAGTTAAGGAGCCTTGAGATTGGAGCTCATTATTTTGGTATCTTTGGTTGGAGAAAGGCTGTCTGGGCTTTGAATGGTGTCTACAGGACTGAAGTGAATGGAGTATCTGGAATTGGTGGATTTAGAGGCACAGTCTGTACACGGGCAAACTTTCTCCAAAAAGGGCCACCTAATGACATTTTCAGGCTTTGAAAACCATACAGCCTGAAGGCTGGGTGGAGGAATAGCTCAATAAATAAAGTGCTAGCATAGCAAGCGTAAGGCCCTGGGTTCTGATCCCACCACTACGTAAGCCGGGTAAGGTGCCACACGCCTGTAATCCTAGCATTCTAGCATTCGGGAGGCTGAGACAGGAAGATCACCATGTGTTTGAGGCCAGTCTGGGCTACATAGTGAGTTCAGAACCAGCATAGACTGCAGAGCAAGACCCTGCCTCCAAAACAAAACAAACAACAACAACAACAACAACAAAAAAAAAAACACGTTCAGCCTGGTACAGCTGCAGCTCTGCTGTGTAGCATAATAGCTGTAAGGGGTTATTCCTAACATTTCATTTACAAAGGCAGACAATTTTCTGGATTTCATCCCTGATCCATAGTTTGCTGACATTTCTGGTGTGTGGGCATATGAAAAGTTTGAGGTTTGGAAGGTGGTTTTCTCTTTGAGATGTCTAGAAGAAGATGGTCTGAGGAAAGATTGAGACTGCAGGCCTGTGCTGCTTACTGGCTAGTAGGAAGCACAGTGGGAGATAGGGATATCAGATGCACTACCAGAGTTGCCTCCAGATTAGGTCCTGTGCATACAGTTGTTGCAAAAAAAAAAAAAAAAAAAGCCATTTTTGAGAGAGCCTTGAAATGAAGAATCCAGAAACCAAGTTTGAGAGGCCGATTTTGTTCCAAATGCACTGTGCCTTTAGTTGTGTCACTCTTACTCTGAGCCTTCGTTTAATGGTGTACAGTGTGAGGAGAGAGCTAGACTAGAACAGGCCCTCTTAGCCCAGGGTTCCTGGCTGGGGGCTTCAAGGAATACCTGCAGAGCCTGTCTGAGGGTGTGTGTTTTCTAGGTGTAAATGCACAGCTTTCAGAGATTCTTGGGCTGGAGAAATGGCTCAGTGGTTAAAGCGCTTGTCTAGCAACCGCTAAGTGAAGAGCTAAGTACCTGAGTTCATATAAGCTGGGCATGGTGATGCATGCCTGTAATCCCAGCACTCAGAAGGCTGAGATGGGAGGATTGCCCTGAGTCCAAGGCCAGCCTGGGCTCCATAGTGAGCTCAGGACCAGCCTGGGCTCTAAGTGAGACCCTGTCTCAGGGGGGGGGGGGGGGTGTTGATTCTCAAAAAGACCCATGATCCAAAGAGGTAAAGAGCTAGTTTCTTATGGGCCTGTCTAGCTCTGATCTCAGATTTTTGTTTCCCGCCCAGCCCACCTCTTTCCTCCCTCTGTGGGCTCCAGCAGCCACTGCTGTAGGCAGAGCTAGGAATTCCTGTTCTCTCAGGAACTGGTGACTGCGTGAGCAAAGAGAAAAAGGAGGAGCTTGTGAGTTGCCAGCGGTACTTTCACTTGGGCTTAAAATCACTGCCGCAGGGTGCCTCTGAACTCTGAGCATGGTAGTTTGGCCGTGGCGCAGGGTCTTTGGAATTGCAGCAAACCACCAGGAATGGCCACACTTTGGGTCCCTGTCTGCTCATCTGAGCAATAGAGTAGGAACAGAGTTTTGTCTTTTTTGTTGTTGTTTGGTTTGGTAGGTGTTGTGTTGTTTTGCTGGGGATGGAACCGAGGGCCTTCACACTAAGCTACATCCTCAGCCTGTTTTCTATTTTAGGTTTTGATTTTTTTGTTTGTTTGTTCTTGAGACAGAATTTCACTTTGTAGTCCGGGCTGGCTTAGAACTCAGGACAGTCCTCCTGCCTCAGCCTCCCAAGTGCTGGGATTGTATGGTGTCACCACCATAGTTTCTGTGGTGCTAGAGAATCGAACCCAGGGCCTTGTCCTTGCTAGGCAAGTGGCTCTGACCACTGTACTATTTCTCTAGCACCTGGTTTTGATTTTGAGACTGGGTCTCATAAGTTGCTAAATTTCCCATGCTGGGCTTGAATTTGCAGTCCTCTTGCCTCAGCCTCCAGATTGGTTGGGTTGCAAGCCTGCACCATCAGGTCTGGATTTTTTTTTTTTTTTTTTTTTTTTTTTTTTTTTGGTTTTTGCTGTGCTGAGGATTGAACCCAGAAACTCACGAATACTAGGCCGGCGCTCTTCTGTTGAGCTACACCTTCAGTTGTGGTTGTTACTGGTCTAATTTGGCCTGTCTTCTCTGGAAAAGTCATGAAAGGAAAGGCCACTCTCCCAACTCCCCAACCTCCTTTTTCCTGTCTACAGGTTTCCTGTGAAGCTTCCCACCACCCTGGTCCTGAGAGTTGGTGAATCCCTGCCTGTTTGCCATCACCCCCACCCCAGAATGGACCGTGGCAGTCTCCTGCCCTTCCAGCTCTGGTGCCCCCGGCCCTTCGGCACCTACTCCCAGAACCAGCCACGCCCACCATCCACAGCCCTCAAGCCCTCAGCCTGCCCAGAGTCCAGCAGTGGAGCTGAGCCAGACCAAGGGCCTGCACACTCTGAGAACACGCCGCCTGCCTTGGCTGCAGAGGCCCCTGCCCCCCAGCCTGCTCCACTCCTGTCAGCGGCAGCTGCTGGGGATGAGGGTCGAGTCCTGCTGGACACGTGGTATGTAATCAAGCCTGGGAATACGAAGGAGAAGGTGGCCTTCTTTGTGGCCCACCAGTGTGGTGGAGGCAGCCGGGCCAGCTCCATGAAGGTCAAGGGGCACTGGGGCAGTGACAGTTCTAAGGCCAAGCGGAGGAGGCGCTGTCTTGAGCCCACCAAGGCCCCTCCAGACCCAGGGGGCCGGGAGGGACTCCCTGCCGCAGAGGGGAGCCCCACCTCAGCTGGGGAGGATGTAGACCTCCTCTCTGTGGCTGAGATGGTGGCCTTGGTAGAACAGAGGGCTGCCCTGGCCCTGCAAAGCTACCCACGGCCCGCCACCCCAGCCCCTGTGGTCTTCGTATCAGCAGAGCAGGGTGGACCAGCCAAGAGTCTGGGATCTGAGCGGCGTTCTGGTGGTGGTGACTGCAGCCGTGTGGCTGAGGCAGTGGCCCACTTCGAGGCCCAGCGGGACAGCCCTCCAACTAAGGGTCTCCGCAAAGAGGAGCGGCCCGGGCCAGGCCCTGGTGAGGTGCGCATTGCATTCCGCATCTCCAATGGCCGTGAGCCCCGTGCACCAGATGGCAGCTTACCCAATGGGGGTGGGGGCCGGCCTGGTTGTACCTACCCTGGTAGCCCTGGTCCTGGGGCTCGAGCCAAGGACAAGATCACCTGCGACTTGTACCAGCTCATCAGCCCCTCAAGGGATGCCCTTCCCAGCAATGTGGAGTTCCTTCTGGCTAGGGCAGATGAAGCCAGTGAGGGTGAGACCCCAGCCCCTACCAGGTCTGAGGACACTCCTCCTGCCCCGCCTCCACCCCCTGCCCGGGACTGTGGAGCATCAGGCTTCCACGTGGACGTGGTGGTGACAGGAGTGGTAGACGAGTGCGTCTTCTTTGGCAAGGATGGCACCAAGAATGTGAAAGAGGAGACAGTATGTTTGACAGTCAGCCCTGAAGAACCACCCCCACCCGGCCAGCTCTTCTTCCTCCAGTCCCGGGGTCCAGATGGGCCCCCTGAGCCACCTCCAGCTGATGCACCTACCACAGTGCCAGGCCCGGATGATGCTGAGGGGACGACAGACACCTCCCTGTGCCGCCTGTACCGGCATGTGTCACATGACTTCTTGGAAATTCGCTTCAAGATCCAGCGACTGCTGGAACCGCGACAGTACATGCTGCTGCTGCCTGAGCATGTGCTGGTCAAGATCTTCAGCTTCCTGCCCACAAGGGCCCTGGCAGCCCTCAAGTGCACCTGCCACCACTTCAAGGGCATCATCGAGGCATTTGGTGTGCGTGCCACAGACTCACGCTGGAGCCGAGACCCGCTGTACCGCGATGACCCTTGCAAGCAATGCCGCAAGAGATACGAGAAGGGCGACGTGTCGCTCTGCCGCTGGCACCCCAAGCCCTACCACCATGACCTGCCTTATGGACGTTCCTACTGGATGTGCTGCCGCCGAGCCGATCGTGAGACTCCTGGCTGCCGCCTGGGTCTGCATGATAACAACTGGGTGCTGCCCTGCAATGGGCTGGGTGGGGGTCGAACTGGCCGGGAGGAAGGGAGGTGAAGCCAGGGAGGGGAGGGGAAGCCCACTGTGTCCACCCCTCCCCCTCCCCTGGGAGCCAGGGGCCAGGACTAGGCCACCAGCCTGCATTCCCTGTCGGGGCAGCACTGATCCTCACCAGAACTGAGATCAGGTTGGTGCCAGGGGGGATCCAAGAAGACATTTTGGTTGACCCCTGTTGGTTTTCTATTCTTCAGACCCAGGGCTGCAAACCCTCAAGTAGGGTGTTTTTATAATCAGCATCTCGATTTCTTCTCCATTCAGTTCCAACACCCTCCCTGCCATGCTTTACACCCCAGGGACCCACCAGCAGGGAGCAGATGGCAGCTAATTTTGGTACCACCTAAGGCTTCCCCACCGTGCTGGCCCCTACCATGCCCCTTCCTCTCACTTCTTTATCTGTGGAGCTATTTTTTCCCAGAGGCTGCAGCACCCCAGGTTGGCACCTCTCCAAACCTACAGCCCCAGGGCTCACCTCTTTTTGAATTGGGGGCCATCCAATCCCGGATGGAATCTGGCACTTTTTCACGGCAGCCTGCCATTCATTTCTAGATGTTTTCCTCATTAATGAAATAAAAATCTGTTGTCTTCTTAACCTCAATCTACCAGTCTCACCCCTTTCCCAACAGGGAAAAGAGAAAAATGCCCTGAGCTGCTCCTCCTCATTATTTAAGCTTCTGCCATCATTCCTTCCCCAGTGAAGCTGTGAAGCCCTTGGCTTCCCTCTCGACAGCGCAGGGGGCCAGAGGGCAGGGACTATGGGCTTGAATTTCTAGGTGGTTTTTCCTTTCACTCTGGGCACTTGTAGAGATATTAGGGTCTCTTCACCCCAAGCCACATGTTTCTTTAGAACCTTTGGTCAATTTGGGACCTTGGTTTTCAGGCAGTTTGGTCTGGGGTATTTTTGTTCTGTTCGGGTTTTTCTTATTTTTGTTTTCCATCATTGTGGTTCTGGAAGCTTCTAGCGTGTGGCGTTTGGCCGATTTTTGAATTGGTCCTTTCTATAAAATCAATATTTATAAGGCTGGCTCAGTCTGGTCTGTGTGTTGTGAAGTGGGGGAGGGACACTGGGGAGAAACAAGAACCACATGCTTGAACACAGTCGGATGGAGGAGCAGAGGGAAGGGATCCCTGGCCAAGTCCCTCAGCCTGAGGTTATTTTAGACTCTTCTCATCTGTGTTGCTTTTGATTTTAAAATCTTAAAATAGTAATAGTTTGAACAGGATCATTTTTATTTCTTTAAAAACCCAGGGTTGCAAGTCAGGTGAGCAGGTGTGGTGGCTCTCAAGTCAAGTCACGAGGGACCCAGGCCCCTCCAGGTCACTATTCTGTCCTTCTCTGGCTTTGGCCTTTTTCTGTGATATTAAACATGCTGTCAGAAATACATGTGGGAACTCTTCCCACCCCCATCACCTCCATTTTGTACAGAGAAACCCTCTTCAACACAGAAATACTGCACTACTGTATGAGTCGTATTCACTACTACCCATACACTTGGGCTACAATGGAGCTGGCAAATGCAATCATTTATTTATTTAGGGACAGTCTCGCTTTGTAATCCAGGCTGGGTCCTGACCTCACTATGTGACTCAGGCTGGCCTACAAGTGCTGGGATTACAGGCATGTGCTACAAAGGTTTAATTAATGCTCAGGAATTGAACCCAGGGCCTTGCATTACTACACAAGCACTTTAACTGCTGAGGCATGTCCCAGGCCTCAGTCCATTTTTGATTTTGACACAGATTCTTACAAAGTTGCTAAATTGCCTGGCAAGGCTTGAATCTCTGCTCTTCTTCCCTCAGTTTCTCAGAATGCTGGAATTACTAGCCTGTACCACCAATCCCAGCTTGGCTTGGTGTTGTGGAACTTCAGTTTCTTGCTCTTTTTTTCTTATTTTTGGTTGGTTGGTTGGTTGGTTTTGTTTTTTGAGACAGGGTCTCTGTAGTCCAGGCTGGTCCTGAACTTGCAGTATAACCCAGACTGCCCTTGAACTCACAATAATCTTCCTGCCTGTGTCTCCTAAGTGCTGGGATTACAGGCTGGCGCCACAACACCCAGCTTATATGATGCTGGGGAATCAAACTCAGAGCTTTGCCTTCTAGGCAAGTAAGTATTGTAACTGCTGAGCTATTCTGTTAGCCCGAGGACTTCAGTTACTTCTCAAGAGTGGGATAAATTATTTGGACCCTCTTGATGAAAACAAAAATTAAGAAATTTCTTTAAAAGCATCAAATAGCAATAAACTACAGTAGAGATGCATCAAGTCAAAACTTTAAGTATGTGGTCCCTGTTGCTCTTAGGGCATTTGCTGACAGGGACAACACACTTTAGTTTCCTACTTGACAGCCTCATTTGCACAAGCAGGCAGAGGTTAAGGCCAAAGTCTGCACAAGGTGGGGAACCTAGGAGTGAACAGGATGGTTCTTGAGCTTGATATGACCAGCTAAATTATAACAATATCTTAAAACTGTGTTTACATTGTTAAGCTGGGTGTGGTGGTGCATACCTGTAATGAGTGCTTAAGAGGCTGAAGCAGCACCTCAAGTTCTAAGCCAGCCTGGGCTATATATAGTGAGTTCAACGAGTATCTGGGCCTGGTGGTACAGGCTTTATAATCCAAGCATTCTGGGAAGGAGGCAGGAGGATGGTAAATTGGAATCTATCCTGGGCAGTGAGTGTATAGCTTAGTGTCAAGGCTCTAGGTTTGATCTCCAGTACAAAAATAAACTGGAGGAAGGGCGCAGCAATTGAAGTGCTTGCAAGTACAAAGCCCTGCTATAGATTTCCCCAGCACTGCGTACAGCTGGGTGTTGTGGTGCATGCCTGTAATCCCAGCACTTCAGATGCTGGAGGCTGAGACAGGTGGATTGCCCTGAGTCCAAGGCCAGCTTGGGCTACAGAGCAAGACCCTGTCTCAAAATAAATAAAAATAAAATTTTAGGAAGAGATTGAAAATACCAGTAGTGAACCACACTAAAAATCTTACCTACACCAGCCATGGTGGGAAGATAGGGCAGGAGATGTGCAGGTTTGAGCCCAACCCAATTAGTGGTTAAAAAAAGAGCTGAGGATGTAGATTAGTGCAAAGGCTCTGAGTTCAATCCCTAGTCTGGCAAAAATAAAATAAAAAAGCTTGCTTAGAAGACTGGAAAGAGCCCAGATACAACTTTTAGAAATTAAAGGTAAAGTAGCCAAAATTGAATAGCTGGGTTAAATAGCAAATTAAAACTGAGAAAAGATTTACTGAACTAAAACTAGTAATAGAAAGCACAGGAACATGCAAAATCTGACAGGAGCTTTAGAACACTTGCCTAGCAATCACCAAGGCCCTGGGTTCAATTCCCGAGCACTACATAAGCTGATGTGGTAGCACACACCTGTAATTCCAACACTCAGGAGGCTGAGGCAGGAGGGTTGCTATGAATGAACCAATCTGGACTACAGGATCAGACACTGTCTGAAATCCACAAACCTGTTAAAATATGAAAGAAAGGTTATGAAGGATAGAGCAGTCTAACATACATGCCAGAATCAGAAGAAACAAAGATGGAATGGGCAATGTTTAAAGACAGGTGTTGGTACTTCCCTGTCATTGCAGCACTCTGGGAGGATCACAAGTTTGAGCCCAGCCTGAGCAACCTGGTAAGACCCTGTCTCTAATAAGCAAAAAAAGGGGCTGGGGATGTAGCTCAGTGCAAAGGCCGTGGGTTCAATCCCCAAGTACCCTCCTACCCCCACCAAAAAAGGATGTGATGGTTCAGAATTTCAAACCGATAGATCCCAAATCATCAGTAAGATAAATAAGATTGTTCTTCCAGACACACAGCAGTGAAGGTGCCCAGGTAGCTGATCATGGGCAACTGAAATGACCCTTGAAGCTGTTTCTTTTTGTGAGACAATGTCTCACTTTGTAATATGCTGGCCTTCAACTCCTGTGTAGACCAGACTGGTGTCAAACTAGAGGTCCTGCAGCACTGGCCTCCCAAGTGCTGAGACTGCAGACATGCACCACCATGCCCAGTTAAAGCTATTTCTTAATTTAAAAACTATGATTGCAGGCTGAGTATCCCTCATCTGAAATGCTTAGGACCCGAAGTGTTTTAGGATATTTTTCGGGAAAAAATAATTTTTTTTCTGAGGTAGGGTCTTGCTCTGCCTGCAGTTCAGGCTGGTCCTGAACACAATGTAGATCAAACTGGCCTTGAACACATGACAATCCTGCTTCAGCCTGAGTGCTGGGGAATCAACCCAGGGTCTTGAGCTTGCTCAGCAAGCGCTTTAACCACTGAGCTATTCCTCCATCCCTTTTTTGGGTGGCTCTAGTATTTTTTTCTGTACGCATGGTATCTTAGAGATGGGACCCCAGTTAAAAACACAGAATGCACTTATGTCTCATGTATGCCTTATACATACAACCTGAAGGTAATTACCTATTTTTAAATTTTTGATTCCAAGTCCCTGGCTCACTGTGTTGCTCACGTGGGATGGAACTTGGATCTTCCTACGTCAGCCTCCCAGAATGTTCTTTACAGTTTTGTGTTACTAGACCTGGCTGAGGACTTTATCCTCCCTCGCTTGGTAGCCTAAGCTTCAGGCCTAGAGTTTCACTGACTCTTCTGCAACCTTGAAGTGGCTCAGAAGCCAGAGTTTAATTTCACTATTTTATAACCCTTCATGTTGGTTGCAGACTGAACCCAGAGCCTCCGGCATGTGAGGCAAGCATTCCACCCGTGAACCGTACACCCTAGCCCTGTTCCCCTGGGTGTGCTAAGTAGCTGTGCGTGCACCAAACTGTATCCCATGTCCTTAGGACAGGATGATCACAGCACTCCAGAGGCTAAGACAGGAAGATCATGAGTTTGAGGCTAGCCTAGACTACACATGGAGTTCAAGTTCACCCTAGACTATATAGTGAAAAAAACAAAGATACAATTCACAAACTCTTTGATCAGCAGACACCGTTAAGTGTCTGCTAGAGTTCCAGCCCCTCCTTGGAGTTCTAATTCAGTAGGTCTTGGGTGAGATTTATGAGTCTACTTTTTTTTTTTCTTTGAGATAGGGTCTTGCTCTGTAGTCCTGACTGGCCTCAAACTCATGGCATTCCTCCTGCCTCCTCCAGAGTGCTGGGATTACAGGCATGAGTCAGCACACCCAGCTATTTTGTGGTGCTGAAGAATTGAACCTGGAGCCTCATGCTTCCTAGCCTGCATTAATGCCCAGCTCCCAGGCAATTTTTATATGGTGCTGGGGAATCAAATCCAGGGTCTTGCACCTGCTAGGCAAATGCTCAGTAGGCAAATGCTCTGCCTGCTGAGCTGTGCCCTGTGTTTGCAATTTCTAATAAAGTCAGCTGAGTCTGAATACGAGGTGGAGCTAGGATACACTTCCCGTCTGGACTTGTAGTGACACCACCACATCACTGCTGCATCCACAGCTGTAGGTGAAGATGGCTTGGTGTAACCACTCTGCAGTGAAGCCAACTGGAAACACTCTTGTTAAATACAACTTTTCAAATCCAGGAATTCCCAAAAGTATTTTATGAGGTATTTTAGTTTTGTAGGGTGCTTCCCCAAAAGGTGTTCCATGGTAAAATACTTGGGGAACCACTGCCTTCTCTTGTCTTACTCTCAGAAATTCACAGTACACAGTGAGGAAACTAATTCTGCCTCACCCTGCCACTTGGATGTCTGGTCCCCATGAAGCCCCACGGCCTGTTGGCTCAGGCATAATCTGCAACGCTGACATCTCGGCTTCCACCTCTGTTCCGGCTTCTGAGCCGATCCTCTATAGGCCCCACCTAGAAGCTGGGTTTGGACTTGGGCAGTACCAAGCAGCCACTCTTCCAGAATTCCAGCAGTCACAGAGAATTCACTTGGTTGGGTGGAGCTGGTCCAGGTGCCATCCATGCTTTGCTGATTGAGAAGCACAGCATTTGGTGCCTGCACACCATCAGACCCAGTGTCTGCCTTGGGGCCAGAGCCAGTGTCTTACTTCGTTGGCTCAGCCCCACCGTAATCCCTACCCAGTCTTGAAGCTTGAGACAGCCGACGGACAGTCTTCCGTTCATAGCACAGACAGGAGCCAAAGGTGTAGCAAAGGGGACACCTGTACACAGAGGTTGGCCCAACTAAGCTCCACCTGCTCCGGGTGTCCCTGGCAAGTCCCCTGCTGGCTACTTCTTCAGCGCTGGTCCCCTCGGGCTATAGCCCTAGGTATTCAGCCACGAACACGGCAAGGATGCGGCTGAGGTTGTGCACCGTGGGTGGGTGGAGATTGGCCTCTGTGTCTGCGGACGTGTGCCACACGGCAGGAAAGGGCGTGGCAATGAGATGGAGCACTGGGACCCCTGTGGATAAGAGAAGAGGCTCAGTCTGGCCTGTCTTGGTCCACTGTGACCCCAGTCCAAGCCTGGGTAACCTTGCCTTGTGCCACCCCATCTCCTCCAGAAGATCATCTCTTCTGACACATTATGAGCTCTGAATAATGATGAATGTGATGGTACACATGAGTGTGAAAAAAAGAAATTAAAGCCAGGCCTAGTGATGTATGCCTGTCATCAAAGCATTCTGGGAAGCTGATGCAGGGGGACTACAAAATTGAGCCCAGCCTGGGCAACTTAGCAACTCAGTGAGATCCTATTTCAAAATAAAAAGGGTTGGGAACATAGCTTTGCGTGAAGGCCTCAGGTTCACTCTCCAGTACTGCAAAAGTACATACATACCTACATGCATAAACCTGAGCTGAGCCATGGAGTAGTACAAAATGCCTATAAACCCATTACTTGGGGAGGTTGAAGCAAGAGGATCATAAGTTTGGGGCCCAGCCTGGGTGATTTGATGATTCAGTAAGACCGGGTTTCAAAATAAAAAATGGGTTGGGGATGTAGCTCAGTGTAAAGGCCCTGGTTTTGATCCCCAATACTACAAACTCAATCAATCAATCAATCAGTTACCCTTTTTTGAGGCAAGGTCTCACTCTGTAGTCCAGACTGGTCCTGAACTCAGTATGGAGCCCATGCTGGCCTCGGGCCTTGAACTCATGGCAATCCTGCTTCACCCTCCTGAGAGCTGGGATTACAGGCATGTGCCACCATATCCAGTTTATGTAGTGCTGGGGAACTGAATCCAGGGCCTTATGCTTGCTGGGCAAGTGCTCTAACCACTAACCTATGACCCCATCCTGTCTGCTATTTTCGTAACAAAGTAGAAAACTCAAAACTTAATGTATTGGGGCTGGAGAAATTGCCTAGTGGTTAGAGCACTTGCTTAGCAAGAGCAAGGCCCTTAGTTTGATTCCCCAGCACCACGTAAAACTGGGCATAGTGGCGTATGCTTGTAATCCCAGCACTCAAGGGGCCGAGGCAGGAGGATTGCCGTGAGTCCAAGACTAGGTACCTGGGCTGCATAGCGAGTTCAGGACCAGTCTGGGCTACAGAGAGAGACTCTGTCTCAAACAACTAAAAACAAAGAAAAAACCCGAATGGTTGTGGAGAGACCAGAAGATGTCATGGATCCTCCTTACCAAGTAAACATTTTATACTTTAAGTAAATCTTTTAAGTAGGTACTTATTACCCCTTCCCCTCCTTTTTTTTTTTTTTTTTTTTTTGGGGACAGGGTCTTACTCTGTAGAATCCAGTTTGAAACTGAACTCATTGTGCAGCCCAGGCTGGCCTCAAACTCATGGCAATCCTCCTTCCTCAGCCTCCTGAGGGCTGGAATTAAAGGTGTGTGTTATCAAATCTGGCTAATTTTTATGTGGGAATCAGAACCAAGGCTACACTCCAGCCCCACCCTTATTTTATAGATGAGAAATCTGAAAAACAGGCAGAGAGACAGGTGGTTACATTCCAGTAACAATCAGAATTTTGCATTACATTGGGTTTCTGTCCTCAGAATGCTTCCTTCTGTGTTTTTTTGTTTTTTTACTTTTTTGCAGACAAAGCCAGGAGCACTGTGGCCCATCCTTCTATTCTGACTTCAGTACCTGCTATGGGAAGCATGCACTTAGGGTGTGGGTGGAGCTGTGTGCCACACCTTGGCTTCCAACCCCAGTGGCGGGGGAAATTGGGGGGGGGGGGGGCAACCAAGAAAGTATTATAAGGAAGGCATGCTTGCTGAAAGACGGAATATGCCCATGCATATGTGTTATATCCAGAAGGGCTCAGAGGGACTAGTCTGCTTTAAGTCAGATCCTAGAATTCAGAATAGTTTTATACTAAAACTTACATTCTAGGGTGGGGGTCTGCTCAGTGGTTAGAGCACTTGCCTGACATGTGCAAATTCCTGGGTTTAATCCCTGAGCACCACTTAAAAATTAGCCAGGGGCTAAGGGTGCAGCTCATAGGTTACAGGACTTGCCTAGCAAGACCCTGGCCCTGGGTCCTAGCTCCAGAACCATATAAACTGGGTGTGGTGGTACACATCTGTAATCCCAGCATTCCAGTGGCTGAGGCAGGAGGAGAGCCAACAGTTTGGGGCCAGCTGGGCTAGAGAGTGAGTTCAGGACAGCCTAGACTACAGAGTAAGATCCTATCGCTAAATAAATCAAAGAAATGTACATTGTAGGCTGGGGGATGTATCCTAGTGGTGGTAAAGCACTTGCCTATGCTAGGCACTTATGACCCTAGATTTAACCCACTAAAACAAAAATAAAAAACTCAGTAATATAAAATGTACATTCTTAACCTCTATACCAGATGTCTTCAACGCTGACTGCATCAAAATTATGTGGAGCTTTGTAAAATTCATGCAGAGACCCAAGATTGTGGTTCAGCAGGTCCAAAATATGACTGGGCATTTTTTAAAGCTTTCTGGTGATTCTGCAAGGCCACCAGGGCCTTAAAAGACAAAATCACGAGTACATGTTGCAATCACTGTAGCACAAATAAGTTTTTTTCTTTTTTCTTTTTTGGCTAGGGAGTACTGGGGATTACACTACTCAGGGCCTTCACACTGAGCTATAGTCCCAGCCCATTTTTTATTTTATTTTTTATGTTAATACAGGATCTCATTAAGTTACTAAACTGCCCAGGCTGGGCTTGAACCCACAATCCTCCTGCCTCAGCCTCCCGAAGTGCTAGGATTATAGGCCTACACCACTGGTCCCAGCTTGTTCACATTACTTGAATGCTTGCTGTGTACAAAACACTTTTTCAAATAATGTCTTTACATGTACTCGTATGTCCAGGGCCTCTGAACATGAGATACGTTGTTTTACAAATGGGGAAATTAAGGCACAAAGAGAGTGAGCAACTTTCCATCAGTCCCAGCCCTGGAAAGCAGCCAGGGCCAAGTCCCAAGTTGTGATTTCCTTATACTGGGGTCCCCCATCCCTCTCGGCATGCAGCAGTACCTCTGCGGAGGAAGGGGATGTGGTCATCTTCCACAGAGCCAGGCGGCTCCCCGGGCAGGAAGTACATCACCTCCTCGGGGTGAGACTGCAGCAGGTTCAGCCGGTGCAGACGCTTCTCTGGAGGTGGGTAGTGGGGATTAGAGAGTAAAGATCGGTCCTCAAATAATCAGAGGTGGGGCAGATGTCCTAGAGATAAGGTGCCAGTTATCCCAACACGAATGAGGGTGTCTCTCCCTACTGCGTTTACTATGTTCCCATCTCAATCTTTCTAAGTCTAGGAGGAAGACTGTTGTCATCATCGTGCCCATTTTACAGATAGGAAACTGAGGCTCACAGAGATAAAAGGCCTTAACCCAAGGTCACATAGCTGGCAAGAGACAGACCCAGGATCTGAAACAAAAGCTCTCTCACCCCAGGGCCGTTTTATAATCACTACACTTGACCTCCTAGGATCTGTTTGTGTTGCTGCCCTGCTTCCTTAGCAAGACAAGGAAGTAGAAGGAATGTCAGAGAGCTCTGAGAAGCCAGGTGCCTGTCCCCAACACATCCCCGGTGGTGCCTGGCTCTGCCTTCACCCTCACCGATGCTCCGCAGCCGATGGAACCAGCGGACAGTGCGCGGGAAGTGACTGTAGAAGGTCGGACTGGGGGCTCCCAGGAGATCAAGAAGCACAAAGAGCTCCTAGAGAAAGAGGCCAAGCAGACCCTTCCAGCCCTGCACCACCTCCACCTGCCCCTCACCGGAACCCAGGGGACCCTGGTCTTACAATAGCCTGGATTCTGGTGGGGCCGGGACTGTGGGGTAGAGACTCCATGAGCTGGGCCAGGTGTCGGGAGCCATAAAGCGAGTCCTTGGGTCCCCACTCCTTCAGGGCCTCTTCACCATCCAGGAAGAGCAACTGCAAGGTCACTGGGGCTGCCTGTAGGAGCAGACAGCCAGGGCCTCATCAGCACCAGCACGCTGGCATTAACCCACCCATGTGCTCTGTCCACTCGCACAGCTGGATAGGACAAACCAGGTAACCTCACTTGTACACTGTGGTGGCCAAGAGCACACACAGACTGGTCCAGACAGACTCAGGTTCAAATCCATACCCGGCAGCTTTATGGCAGAGCACATGTGGATAAGTTACTAAGCTCCTGAAGCATTAGTTTGCTTACCTAGAAATGGGGCCAATGGCATTTATATTCACAGGGTGGATTCAATTCCAGATCTTAGAGTGACACTTTGCAAAAAGAACTAACCAACTATAGGGTACTTGTGGTTATTATTCCTCAAGTTTAGTGGGTTGGGAGGGGGAGGAGAAGGTAGAGAGAAAAAGGGAGAGAAACCTATAATTCTCTGTGAAATTCAGTTAGGACAAATGATTCCAAGAACTACAAAACTGGGTCCTGAGAAAGCACAGAAAGAGGCTTTTGGGGAGGGGAAGACTGGCTTAGGGAGGATGCAGGGATTGTTGGAAAGTTGGGAAGGAATATTTTCCCAGACGGTGAGTGGTTAGAAGCTGTCCTGGCAACAGTGGGGCAAAGGGAAGAGTGCTGTCAGCCAAGGAACCAACACGCACTCAAGCCGGGGAGAGGAAGTGGGCCAGAGACTGAGAGGAGATGGGAAGTGGGGCTAGCAAGCGTCAAGGAGCTTGGGCTTTGTTATAGGGGCACTGGGGAACCATGGCAGGAGTTATAGTAGGGGAGAAACATGATGAGATTGGTATTTCCATTCATTGCACACATTCTTACTGATGCCCTACTTTATGCCAGGCCATCTTCTAACCCAGGAGATAAACAAAAGAAGCCAAGTTCCTGCCTTCACGGGATTTATTCTAGTTGGAATGACAAGCAAACAAATCAACAGAAAACGTTAAAGCACGGGACTGACAGGAAGCTGTTTAGCATGACTGAGAAGGCCTCTCAGAAGAAATGATGATGGAGTGGACACTTGGGTGAAAGGTGAGAGTCAGCCAGGCAGGAGGAAAATCTTACCTGAAAAAAATACATTTTTTTTCTTTTTTTTTTTTTTTTGCAGAGCAAACATCAAGTGCAAATGCCCTGAGGTGGGTTTGAGGAACACAGGTGGTGGGTGTGGCTAGAACAAGGTAACTGAGGTAAGAGACAAGAGATGAAAGTAGAGGGTAACAGAGCGCACCCTAGGGACCAGTATAAGGACTGTGGCTCACCCTTGGAATGCAGTGGGAGCCAAGGGAGGGCTTGGGCAGAAGCAGGACAGGATCTGGCATTCAGGAGGCAGAGACAGCCCTGTGGCTGGCTCAGTGCATGAAGTGTAGGTCAGAAGATTACAAGGATATGAAGAACAGAGGAGAAGGTGGGGGCCTGGACTAGGGTAGAGGTGGCCCATCCCACCCCCATCCCTCACCCCTGGTCCTCACCTGCTGCTTTGCCCTGCTCAGCAACAGATCGAGGGCCTGGGCCAGCTCCAGTAGCAGGGCACAGGGCACAGCGGAATCCGTGGCTCCCACAAAAGGGGCCGATCCAGGAGGAAAGAGCTTCGAGTCATAATGGCAGGCGAGCGTGAGGTGGTGGGGAGCCCCGGGGTCCAGTGTGGCCACCACGTTACCGAAGTCCAGCGGCCCCAGAGGTGTTGAGGCTGTGAAAGGATCCAACTCCACATGCCAGCCTGCTGTCAGGGCCCGCAGTGTGGCCTCTAGGAACTAGTGGCAAGAGACAGGTGGGAGGGTGGACAGGGACTGGGGAAGAGTGGGAGAAGGGCCTTGTGACCTGAGCCATGCGCACCAATCAGGTTGACTCAAAAATCCCACTAGCTTTAAATTATTTCTTTGACACACTTCTGCCGAGTACCTGCTGGGTGGCAGATTTTAGGGTCACCGCACCTCCTGATGCCAACCAACAACTCTAAACATGTCTTACTCTTGGATAGCTCCATGTGCCATAGCCCGTTCCCAGAAGCCTATGAGGTAGAGAATGACAATGAATGTCCTCTCCCATTATGCAGAGGAGGAAACTGAGTCCCAGAGAGGGTAAAAACTTCTTCACCTAGGATGGTGGTGCACACTGTCATCCCAGCACCCTGGGGGACTAAGGCGGGATGACTATAGTTCCAAGCCTAGCCCGTGTTATTTGGTGAGTTAAAACTAAGGAGTAGGAACTGGGGACAAGCATGAATGACGTGGGTTCAAATTCCAGTGATGGAAAAAAAAATTGGTCCAAAATGAGTTTAGACCAGAACACGGTATCTGGAAGACCATATAGTGATGTCACACTACCAGCAGCTTTGGAACCAAACCTGCTTGGTTTCAAGCCCCAAGTTGACCATTTATTGCTGTGGAACCCAGGCCAAATCTCTCTGGGCCTTAGTTTCCTCATCTGCATGAAGAGCATACTGATACTCTGTTGCTTGTGTCTCTGGTGTACTAAACTTTTGGGAGGGGCAGTACAAGTTGACGGTTATTTATTTATTTATTTGAGCCAGGGTTTCATTCTCTAGTCCAGGCTGGCTCTGAGCTCACTATGTAGCCCAAACTGGCCTCGAACTCACAGCAATCCTGCCTCAGCCTCCCGAGTTGCTAGGATTACAGGTATTCGTCACGACGTCCAGTTTATGTGGTGCTGGGGAATCGAACTTGGGTACTCAAGAGCTTGCTAGGCAAGCTCTTTAACCGCTGAGCCATTTCTCCATCCCCTGGCTATGCACTTACTGTCCATCAGCGTGGGAGCCTGGGACTCAGGCGTCACACCAACTCCTGCTGGGTCCCTGTTCTGCCTTTTGGAGGCGGTGGGATCCTGGGCAGAATGCCTATTTCCCGCTTCCTTGAGGACTGGGGGCAAGAAGACACAGGTTGGAGGTAGGACTCTACCTTTCTGACGTGGAGATTACCGGGGCTGCCAGGAGTTCGCACGATCAGCAGCGGATGCAGGTAAGTATCCCAGAGTCGCTGCGGATCCAGTTGTCCTACCACCCTCCGCAGCTTGGCTTCCGGGAGATTTCCAATCAGCGGGGCCTTGGAGGGAGGTAGGTTAGGGAAGAGAAGAATCAGAGCGACCCTCCATTCCGACTGGGGCGCCGTCGCCGCCAACTAAGCCCGCTTCCTCTTGGATCTGGTAGTGTGCAGCCTCCAGCATCGGAGACGTCTAAGGTCCTAGACTCAGGAAAACATCCCTCCAATCCCATCTGCTCCCGCCTACCGCATTCCCGGTGGGGAAATCGAAGCCCCACGGGAGGAAGAGGCTCTTTCAAATAACTCACTTCGAGGATAGAACCCAGATCTCTCCAGAGATCTTATTACTCCAGACCCTTCCTCTTAACAAGGAGCTACGATTGCAGAGCACGCCCGAAGCCTTGTTTAATTGGCACGGGGCATGCGCTCAAATGACTGAGAAAGAAGGTGGCACCTGCGGCGAAGGCCATACCATACAGCCACGTCAAGCAGACAGGGGAAGAGGAAGTGGGGAAGGAGGGCCCTCGCGGCACCCGGACTCTTGCCCAGACTCACCCGCAGCTCCCGGCCCCGGGCCAGCTCCTCAGTCCCGCGTTGCCAACCGCTCCAGATGATGTAGAACGCCGAGCCCAAAGCCAGCGCCAGCAGCAGGGGCAAGAGCCTGACCCGCGGTAGTAGACGGCGCTTGGCAGCTGAGGGTGGCTCCAGGAGGCCACGCTCCCCAAGCCGTAGCCGGGGCCGCCCGCGGCCGCCGGAACGCATGGCAGCTTTGCGCTGAAACCGGTCGGGGACCGTGGATGAGTTCCGGCCTCGCCAAGTTCCAATCCATGAAATCACAAAACCAATAAGCCACGAGAGCGGCTACACCATCACGCCCCCAGTGGGTCGGTGTGAGCTCCCCTAAGGGTTGCACAACCCAAAGGAGTGCGAAAGGAGCGGGGACCGCCTCCGCGGAGGAGCGAAAGCCAATGAGCAGCGCCTGGACTTGAAAAACATTGGCCCTTTCCCGCACAAGTCCACGCCCCTCTCAGATGGAGGCGTTGGATTGGTGGTGTGAGGTCGGAAAAAAAATCAAGACGCGGAGGGAGACAGGCGCTGACAGAAACATGGCGGAGCCCACCCCAGACAAGGAGCGGATTGGCTTCGCGGAGGCCGCGCCTCCAAAAGCAGCCCCGGCGGGCATTTAGAAATGGCGTGTCACTGCCCTTCATAAATTTATGCTAGTCTACCACAAAATTATTTGAGTCGGAAGCCCTTAAATTTCCTCTCCATTGTCGTATCTGTCCCTAAGTGGCCTCCAGGCTTGTGCTCCAACACTGAGCAGCTGGCGGAGAGTGCTATGGTAACAAGCCACGCCCCAACCTCCTGGTTGGGTTTACGCAGGCGCAAGCGGAAGCTAGGCGAAAGAAGCGGAAGTCCTGCCTTTCCCTCACTTTTCTCGGGGACGAAGCAACGCGGGGAAACGGGAGTGACCGGAGATCGCAACCGACACCATGTGAGGCCGGGCTGGGTTTAGCCGGTGGAGTGAGGTTGAGGGTATAAATTTGGCCTGTTAACGGTGGGAGAGGATGAGGGGAGCCGGGGTACAGAGAGAAGCTTTAGAAATAAAGTGGTATACTGATGATGGTGAGTTTGAGGTCGGCCCTGGGGCCTTTGGTGGATCGTGTTTTGAGGACGGGATGTCTTTATTGAGGGCGGGAGGTTGGGGGAGCACATCTGAGGGCCCCCACCCCACGTGCTTAGTCTTGTTGGAACGGATTTTAAGGGAAAGTGATTTTATGAGTAAAGTGAAGGGAAGTGAGCGCTATTAGATATAACAGTTCAAGGTAAGGAATTTATACGAATAATCCAAGCTGATGCTGAGTGGCTTTTCGATTTTATTTGCGACCGTAGGATAACGGGAACGATTTTGTATGTTTAGTCATTTGGCATATATTACAGGGTTCTCATATGTGAGACACTGCATCAGGTACGTGGGATGCATCAGTAGATAATCGGCCCTCATCTCCAGTAAAAAATTTCTTATTAGGAGTTAAGAGGGAAGCAGACTGTAGTGAAATAAAAGAACATATAGTGTGTTAGGTGATCAGAGCTGTGAATAGAGTAGTAGAGTGAGGCAAAGAGGCCACTGGGGCTAGAAGACAGTAAGCGAAGGGACAGCAGCGTAGCGCCTCGAGAAAACTTTGGTTTTTCCTTTTACACTGAGTTGGGAGCTATGGGAAGGTTTTAAAGGGTGACCTGTGCTTTAGATTTTAGAACATCTCTTTGGGCTGCTGCAAGGAGAAGTGTCAGGAATCATAGGTGGGGACAAGGAGAACATTAAGCTCCAGGCCCAGTGGCACAGACCTGTAAGCCCAGCAGTTTGGAAGGTTGAGGCAGGAGGATTGCAAGTTCAAGCCCACACTGAGCAACTTGGAAGCTCTGCAAAACCCTGTTTCTAATCAGCAATCTTAAAAATGTGCTGAGGCTGTAGCTCAGTGTGCAGGCCCTGGACTCAATCCCCAATACCCTGGGTGACGGAGGGGGTGGGGAGAAGACTTCAGAAGAGAGATGATGGGGGGTTTAGACTATGAATAGAGATGGCCAGACTTGATATATATCTTAGAGATAGATGACAGAATTGGCTCATAAATTTGGGCATGAGAGGAAGAGGGGTCAAGTGAACCTTAGAGTTCTTGCCCAGAGAACCAGGAGGATGGAGCTGGTGGCTGTGGAGATGGGGAGCACTGTGGCTAGAGTAGGTTGGGGTGGTCAGGCAATTTGAAGCTCAGCCTGGAACAGAGTGTGAAAAGTCTGCCAGGCACCTGGCTGGTAGTGCTCAGAGAAAAGGCTGAGCAGGAGGGTGAGTGTATTGGGGCAAGGTTGGGGAGGCACTGAGGGCAAAGTCTTGTCCAACAGCCCCTCTCACTGGTGATTCCATGCTTGCTTATTAAGGAGCCTCCTCAACAAGCCCAAGAGTGAGATGACCCCAGAGGAGCTGCAGAAACGGGAGGAGGAAGAATTTAACACAGGTCCACTCTCTGTGCTGACTCAGTCGGTCAAGAACAACACCCAGGTGCTCATCAACTGTCGTAACAACAAGAAACTCTTGGGCCGAGTGAAGGCATTTGACAGGTGAGAAGCTGGGATTTGGGAGGTGATGTGTCCAGGTCTGGAAAGGAAGTCCCAGCTTCTGTCTCAGAAACCAGAAGAAAGGTTTCTTAGAAGCTTGAGGGTAAAGAAGGTGAAAGCATCTTAAAATCATGAGGTGTGGCTGTCACAGCCCCTCCAGCTTTCCAGGGCAGTTGTCTTGGACATTTTCCTGGGAGCCATACTGCCTGAGTTTGTGTCCCAGCTCTGTCTCAGAGCAGCCAGTACCCTTTGGTGAGTAACTTTTTCGGTGTTTACAGTAGTAGTAGTAGTCATGGTGGATACAGAGATTCACTAACTTTCTACATGTGTCTGATACTGCATCTGACACACAGAATACTTTGTCATTTTTCACAGTTAACTGAATTACTGTGTGATTGGAGCATCCACTTAGCGCAGGTATTTTAGGCTCTAGACACAGTAGTGGTTAAAACAAGTACAGTTCCTATCTTTAAGGAGCTCATGCTGTAAATACAGAAACCAGCTGCAAGCACATAAATATGTGTCATAGAGATGATGGGTTCTGTGAAGAAAAATAAGACCAAGTCACAATACAGAATACTCGGTAGAGGTGAGGGGCACTGTCTCAGAAGGGGTAATCAGGAGAAGTGTCTGCAGAGACAAAGTGAATAGACCTGAGTATGAAACTCAAGGCCTTCGTACTCTGCCACATACCCCAACTTAGTTTTTGGTTTTGGTTTTGAGACAGTCTTGCTAAGTTAATTAGGCTGGGTTTAACCTTGCAGTCCTCTTGCCTCAGCACTCCGGAGCGCTGCTATTACAGGCCTGTACCACCAGCCCAGCTTTCTGTTTTCATCTCCCTTTCCTCTGTCTCCTAGCCTTTGATCTTGCTTGAACCCTCCCCGACCCCTCACTCCCTATACTACAGGTGGAACCCAGGGCCTGAAGCACGTCAGCCAAGTGCTCTTCCACTGAGCCACACATGCTCTAACTAACTTACCTTATTAGCAGTTAACTTCCTGACACTGTATCACAGGTGTCTTTGTTCTCTCCTTTCTTACTGTCTTTTGGCTGGAATACATACCTTGGAAGGGCAGGCATGTCATCTGTCTTATCCACTGCCCTGTCAGGTGTGTTTCAGTGTGTGCAGCTAGCATTCAGCAAGTGTCTGTCATCATACATGCTCACCTAGCACTCTTAAGTACAGGTGCCAGGTGCCACCACATCCTCAGAACCCTTGGAGCGTCTTGGTCTCTAGAGGGGAGATGCACCTCTGCTGCTGTCCCCAAGGACTGCACATTTGGAAGCATTTGGTGGCTTTGCTCTTCAGGCTCAACTTTAAGCGCGTCACAAACTTGCTGTATTTGTGCATTTCATCTTTGTGGCAGTCCTATGAGGCACATGCCATGATGTCTCTATTTTAGTAAGAAGAAACACGCACCCCTTGCAAAGTTCCACCTAAGAATGTGCAGGAGTGGTATTGGCAGCCCAGCTGTCCTGGTCCTGGGCCTGTGCCGTTCTCCGCCCCGTGCTGCTGGAGGAACAGCAGTACTGGGTGAGGAAGGTGTCAGAAACTGCCCCCTTGCTCCATCTCCTGCCCTCTCCCCACTAGGCACTGCAACATGGTACTGGAGAATGTGAAGGAGATGTGGACTGAGGTCCCTAAGAGTGGCAAGGGCAAGAAGAAGTCCAAACCAGTCAACAAAGACCGCTACATCTCCAAGATGTTCCTGCGTGGCGACTCGGTCATTGTGGTGCTGCGGAACCCGCTCATCGCTGGCAAGTAGAGGCGCTTTCCCACCGGCAGAGCCAGCTCCCACCCCTGCCCTGTGAAAACCACCCCTTGTGATGGAAATATTAAAATGCTGTTTGTTTTTTCTAGTAGTATTTGTCTGTTCCCAGGTCCTAAAGAGTGGGGTGGATTTGAGGGAGCGAGTGGGTAGGGGGTTGAGACCTGGGATCAGGATCCTTGACCAAGGTGAAGAGGTGCTGTACCTGCCCCTTCCAGGTCTCAGTTTCTGGTCCATAAAGTGAGTAGTTTAAGCAGCAGTGGCCCCAGTCAGTTAGCCTGTCTTGCAATTGCTTTGGTCTTTCTTTTCTCTCTCTCTCTCTCTCTCTCTCTCTCTCTCTCTCTCTCTCTCTCTCTCTCTTTCTTTTTTCTTTTTTTTCTTTTTTTTTTTTTTGAGACAGCATCTTGCCCTGTAGCCCAGGCTGGTCCTGAACTCTTCTGTAGCCCAGGCTGGCCTCAAATACACAGCAGTCCTGCCTCAGCTTCCTGGCTGCTGGAATGACAGGTGTGTGCTACCACACCTGGCTTACATGATGCTGGGGAATCAAACCCAGGGCCTTGTGCTTGCTAGGCAAGTATCCCCGGCCCCTCTCTTGGTCTTAATCCATTTATTCCATCAACAAAAATTTCCCCTGAGCCTGCTTTGTTTCCAGCTCTCTGTTGGAGTGCCAGAGACCCAGGAATGCCCAAGAGAGCTGCCAGCCTGCCCTCATACACAGGGAGTAGATACACACTGAGAGTAGTCAGTAACCAAACACTGTTAGTGACCATGACTGCCAAGCTGATAGGTGCCAGGCTCTGCACTATTCAGATATTCTGACAACGCCAAGGCAGGCACTGTGGCTTTGCTTTTGTTTGAGACAGGGGCTCAGTTGTAATCTAGTCTGTTCCCAAACTCAAGTTCTTCCTTCCTTGGCCTGCTGAGTTCTGGGATTACAGGTGTGTACCACCATGTACAGAGCCTACCTCACACATTTCTCTTAGGGCCTGGCCAATAAGGTTGGTTCTTTCTCCTCAGAAATTTAAAAAGCAACTGTCTCGTGCTTTATTTTACCCAGACTCTATCCTGAGGCCCACAGGAACACATAGGTGGGGGTGGGGAGGTTCCCACAGGACCAGAGGAAGACACTTTTTTTTTTGTTGTTTTTCTTTTGGTAGTACTGGAGATTGAGGCCAGAGCCTTCACACTGAGCTACATTCCTAGCCCATTTTTTTAGTTTCGATTTTGTTGTAAGATCTCCCTAAGTAGCCAGGTTGCCTAGGCTGGGTTCAAACTTGGGAGTCTAAGTCTCAGGGTGCTGGAGTTACAGACTTGCACCATCAGGTCCATCTGAGCCACTGTTATTTTATACCTCCATTTTCCAGAGGAGGAAACTGAGGCACAGAGGGTGGTATCATTTCTCCAGGGCATCCAGCCAGGAAGTGCTGATGCCGTGATTCAGTCCTTCCGTAACGCCCTGTTTGTGCAACACAATCTGACCAAGAAGAGTTTTCTAACTTTCAATTTCAAGAACGGGTCTCACCAAGTTACTGAGTTGTCCAGTCTTGGGCTGAACTTGTTCTCCTCCTGCCTCTGCCTCCCAGAGTGAGCCACCCTAGAACTAGAGCCATCTTATTTTACAGATGAGTTGGCCGAGGCCTAGAGAGGGTAATGACTAACCTAAGGTCACCAAAAGAGATGAGGATAAAACTTCATCCAGAGAATAACTGTAAGGGAAGAGGTCGGAGTGACAATATGCTAGCAATGTAAGTGGGGCAAAGGTACAGTAGCAGGAGGCTGCCCTGTGGGTCTGGTTCTTAAGTAGGAGCAGGACCAGCACAAGCCTTAAGGGTCTTAGTCTTAGAGTAGGACTGTAGGTACTTTTGTTGTACCCGTTTTCCAGAAGTGGAAACTGAGACAAAGGGCCGTTAGGAATTTTCCACAAGTGACATGCTCATAAGCAGACAAACTAAGATAGAAACCAGGATGCATTACTATTCGTGTTCTGCCATTCTACCTTATGGGTTTTTTTTTTTTTTTCTTTTTGAGACAGTCTTACGCTATAGTTCCCAGTCCTGAACTCACTATAGAGCCCAGGCTGACCTCGAACTAATCCTGCAGTAACATCCCCCCCTTTTTTTTTTTTTTTTTTTTGAGAAGAGGTCTTGCTCTGTAGTCCAGACTGGTGCTGAACACACTGTTTTGCCCAGGCTGGCTTTAAACTCAGTAATCTTCCTGCCTCCGCTTCCTGAGTGTTGGGATTATAGGTTTGCACCATCACACCTGGCTAGTTTATATGTGGTGCTGGAGAATTGAACCCAGGGCCTCACAACAGCTAGGTAAACTAACCACTGAGGCAGGCCCCAGCCTTCATACACCACCTTTCTAGAAAAGCAGTCCTCCAAAAATGTGATGCACACATACACATGCACATGATTTTAATTTGTTTATATGTCAAATAGTTAAATACCAGATTACACTAATAATCCCAGTTGGGGCTTTTCTTAGGCAGGTGGAGAGTTCAAGCATGATGTCTGCATTTCTTGTAGTAACACATGACTGAAATTGAGCAAGGCCACTACAGGCCCTCACCCAGCTGCGGAACCCACCTCACACATTTCTCTTTAGGGCCTGGCCAATAAGGTTGGCTCTCTGTCCTTAGAAATTTAAAAAGCAACTGACTCATGCCTTTATTTACCCAGACTCTATCGTGGAGCCCACAGGAACTCCCATAGGTGGGGATGGGGAAGTCCCACAGGACCACGACCTGGAAAAGGCTCCAAGGTCAACTGTGGGGCACATCTCCCTGGGAGGTGGGGGCCCTAGGGGAAAGGTAGTGCTCTACTGAGCCTGCATGTATATGTGTCAGGAAGGGGTTTAAGAGTGAGAGTCTCACAGGCAGCTTTTTCCCAAAATCTCATGTGGCCAGAGCACCAGCTTCCCTGTTGAAACCCAGAATCCAGTCTCCCTACATTTCTGTTCTCAAAGTCAAGGAGTACACCTTAACCTTCTTTGCTGCACTTACTCTCATGCAATTTGTGGGCCTGTCCTCTGAACTTGTGAAAGTAACTCCAGAATCTTAACTGTTTATCATCTGTAGCCTCCATTCTGTGCAGCCACCATCGTGACCTGTAGTCCTCTTCTCACTGGGCTCGGGTGTGTGTGTGTGTGTGTGTGGTCGGTCTCTCTCTCTCTCATTCTCTCTCTCTCAGGATTGAATCCAAGGCCTTCACACAGAGCTACATCCCAGCCCATTTCTATTTTTGATTTTGGGATAGCGTCTCACTTAGGTTTCTAACTTGCCCAGGTGGGGCTCAAACCTATCATCTGCCTGTCAGCCTCCCAGTGTGCTGGGATTACAGGCCTTGGCCACCAAGCCAGGCTAAAACACTAGCCCCTGAGGCACTCCTGCTAAAATCTTCAGCACACATGGAAGAAAATCTCACTGCCTGCACCCTTGGCCGCTTGTCTCCCTACCTGTGGGCTCTCACTCCACTCTTGGCTATATTAAAGGGCCAGCTCCGTCATGCTCAAAAGCCTTTTCACATGCTTTTCTTCTGCTTGGATTCTTCTTCCTCCTCCTCCTCCTCCTCCTCCTCCTTCTTCTTCTTCTTCTTCTTTTTTCTTTTTTTTTTTTTCTGGTGTAGGGGAATTGAGCCCAGGGCCCTCACACTGGGCTAGATCCCTACCCATTTTTATTTTTTTGATTTTGAGAGGGTTTCACTAAGTCGCTAAGTTAGTTACCCAGGTTGGGCCCAAACTTGCAATCCTCCTGCCTCAGCCTCCCAGAGTCCTGGGGTTTCAGGCTTATGACACCAGCCCAGCTATGCCCAGAATCTTGTCACCCATTTCTTGGCAAAGGTGCCTCCTGGGAGCTGGCTACCCAGACCACTCTAGGCTTCTCCTACGTCCTCTTTACAACCAGTCCAAGGCATATGTGTAACTTGATGTTCTGTGCCCACAGTCAGCTTTCCCTAAGCAACTGTGATGTCCGGAAGGGCAAGAACTTCCATTTCCTTCTCCCCCGGTTCCTCAGCATCCGCCCTGGGTCTGGTACATAGCAGGTACTCAATAAATACTAACTGATAAAAACAATATTCCTGTTACCTAGCAGTAGCTTTCCGAGACCCGGCTGGCTTCATTCCCAGGCCCTGGTAGCGACCTAGAGGATAAGGCGTGGCACTTAGGAGCTTCGATGGGGCCAGAGCCCGAGGGCAGGGCCCGGGGGGCGCATTCAGGGACCCGGTAGTGCCTGTTGTAGAGGCTGTGGCGGAGGCGGCAGTGATGCAAGCCGCGGCGGATCTCCGACTGCACCTGCAATGGCAGGATGCTCGGGCTGGAGCCGTCCCCGCGGAACCGCCAGAGGGCGTGGGCGGGCCTCTTCCTACCTCCTTGTTGATGAAGCAGTAGAGAACGCCGACCAGGAAGCCCTGCCGGAGGAGGCGTGCCTGTCAGATGGCGGGTGGGAACAGCACTGGAATCACCCTCTTAGGGAGCCTGATGAGCCCTTGCAGACCCCAAAGCACTTGCTTGGGCTGTGGCCACCCTAATCCCTAGACTGCTGCGGTCCCCCGCTCACTGGCTCCCGAACCTTCCCCTACCTTAGCCAGCATACGGCCATTCCATCCTCCTGCCTCAGCCCCCTCAGGGCTGGGATTACCAAATGCACCAACAATCCTCAGCTCTTGTTTTTAATGTGCTGGGGGATCAAACCCAGTGCCTTGCACATGCGAGGTGAGTACTCTCGCCACTGAGCTAGGGCCCAGCCCCTCTTGCCTTTTTCTTAATCTTAATATAATTTACCATTCATTACTAATTAATTACAGTTTGTATTTCTTTAAATGTGCAAGTACTCTACATCTTAATTTAAACAAGCACAAAATAGGGCTGGGGGTATAGCTCAGAGGTCAGAGAGTATGTTCAGTGTATTCAAAGCCCTGCATTCAGTCCCCAACATCAAAAAACAGGTGGATAATCAACACATTAATTGATAAAGTATAAAGTCAGTAATGGGGGTGGAGGAATAGCACAGTACTTAGAGCGCTTGCTTAGGAAGCACAAGGCCCTGAGTTCAGTTCCCCAGCACCACATCAGCTAGGTGTGGAGGCATATGCTGGTAATCCCAGCACTTGGGGGGCTGGGGAGGGGGGTTTGCTGTGAGCCCAAGCCCAGTCTGGGCTCCATAGTGAGTTCAGGACCAGCTTGGATATCAGAGCGAGACCCTGTCTCAAAAAAACAAAAGTCAACAATGAACGTATGCTACAATTTAGCTATAATTATCTACCATGATCCTGTCGAAATCCGAGATCACATCCCTTCTCTTCTAGAGAGCTTGTTTGGAGGTTCTGGCAGGGGAACGCAACAACTTGTATACCCGTGACTGGAACGGTCCTCCCCTAGGGGGAAGGTTGTGCTGCTCAACCTAGCGCACACCTCCGGGAGGGACATACGTGGAGTGGTGAGGGAGGAAGGGGACACCCACCCAACCAGATCAGCCAGATGAACTCTGGTGATCAGTGAGGTGACAGATGTTACAGCCAGATTGCCCTCACACCCTTCTCTTCTAGTAGAGGAAAAACCAAATCGAGTGCTGTCTGTGTTGCCACGTGCCTGTAATCCCAGCATTTGGAGAGGCTGAGGCTGGAGGCTGGAAGGGTCAAACCCAGCCGAGGGCAAAGGCCCTGAGTTCCGTTCCCAAATAAAACTAAAAACCCCACCAAACTGAGGTTTGGCTCAGGCCCAGGACTCCTCCTCTTTTGCTCTTTGTCTTCCCAGCTTCTGGCTCCAAAGCTGCAGGTAGTCCTCCCTCTCTCCATCATGCCAGCTAGTGTCCTTTCTCAGGGCTTTTTTTTTTTTTTTTAAGACAGGAACTCACACTGTAGTCCAGGCTGGTCCTGAATTGACTATGTAGTCTAGGCTGGCCTGGGCTGGCCTCAAACTCTGATCAATCCCCCTGCCTCAGCCTCCCAAGTGCTGGGATTACAGGCCTGTGCCACCACACTCAGTGGATGTGGTGCTGAGGAATCAAACTCCGGGCCTTGCACTTGCTAAGCAAGCGCTGTAGCCTAGCCACTAGGCTATTCCTCCAGCCCTTTTTCAGGGGTCTTGTACCTAGTGTCCCCCTTCCCATAATGCTCTACTCCAGTGTCTAAAATACCACCCCATCTTGCCTTGAATACTCTGCCTTGCATATTTCATACTCTCGCTCTCTCTCTTCAGTATTAGGGGTAAAACCTAGAGTATCTTCTTAATAAGCTACACCCCTAGGCATGTTGTGTGTGTATGTGTGTGGTGTGTGTGGGGGGGGAAGGGAGATGGAGCCCAGGGCTTTCACACTGAGCTACATCTCCAGCCCAATTTGTTTTAGAATTTGAGAGAGGATCAGGCTGGACTCTAACTGGATCCTCCTGCCTCAGCCTCTCCGAGTGTTTTTTGTTTGTTTTGTTTTGTTTTGTTTTTTTGAAACAGATCGCGCTCACACCCTCTGTAGCCCAGGCTGATTCTGAACTCACTTTGCATCCCAGGCTGGCCTTGAACTCCTGGCAATCCTCCCGAGTACTGGAATTACAGGTGCACCACCACACTCAGTTTATGTGGTGCTGGGGAATCAAACTTATGATCTTAACCTGAGCTGTTCCCCTGGCCCTCCTCTCAGTGTTGAGATTCCAGGTCTGTGCCATTGGGCTTGGCTTCCCTAGCCCTCTTTTGATTTATTTTGAGACAGTGTCTTAGTAAGTTAATGAGTTGCCCAGGCTGTGCTTGAGCTCTCGATCCTCTTGCCTTAGCCTCCTTGGGCTGGATTATAGGACTGTGCCACCATATTCAGTTACATCTCTCTTTTCTTTCCATTCCCACATATCTAACCACCAAACAGTATATGTATTGTATCCTTTTTGAGAGAGAGAGAGAGAGAGAGAGAGAGAGAGAGAGAGAGAGAGAGGGTCTCGCTTTGGAGTCCAGGCTGGCCTTGAACACAAGGCAACCGTCCTACCCCAGCCTCCCAAGTGCTGGAATCACAGGTGTGCATCACCAGCCCAGTTTATGTGGTGCTGCGAAATTGAACCCAGGACCTTGTGCTCACTAGGCAAGCATTCTAACTGCTGAGCTGTGGCCCTGCTCCTGTATATTGAATCTTTAGTGTCTTCCTGTCCCCACCAGAGGGTAGGGATTGTTTACTTCTCGGCAGTATCTCCACCGTAAGCCCGAAGGAAAGCTTAGCACAGGTAAGTGCTCAATGATTTTTTGATGAATTTAATAAATGGATAGCCTTGTGAGCTAAAACGGTCCTGTCCCCATATTAGAGATGACAAGACTGGAGCCCAGGGAGCCGAAGCAAGGCAGGGACTAGGATGAGGTAAGGCAGTGTAGCAGTGGCTTTCTGCGTGGGTTGGAGCAGCTCTGTACTGCTGCACCCCAGGCATCTCACTGCCTCACCCCAGCCCCACCCAGAGGTGAGGACCACATAATTGGAAAGCAGCTGGGAAGCCACAGAACCTGAATTTGGCCCCAGTTCTGTCCTGCCTCAAAACCCTTGCTTCTCACTAGGGAACAGTCCTGCTGGGGCTCCCAGCCTCTGGCCTTGTCCCAGATCCCAATCCAGGATAGCCCTACCTTAGCGCTATGTGTGCATGGTGCATGATTAACAAAATCCCATCATAACACTCCATACCGGGGATGACTGTAGCCCTTGGACCCCTGGGGGAAGGTGGCTCCCAAGTGGAAGACTAGGACCCCTGAACCCTGCCAGAGCACCTGGAAGGAGCCGAGGAAGATCTCAAAGCTGAGTTTGGCGAAGCGCAGGGCTCCCTGGGCCTGTTCCTCTGTCACAGGAGCAAACACCACCTCGTGGACACCCAGCAGGGGCACCAGCGTCAGCGTGGAGCGAGCCAGCCTAGGGAGAGCGGGTGGCAGTGGTCTCCAGGGCCTAGGCTCCTCTTCCCGCTCCCGGTCTCCTCCCCCTACCGCCCTCACCGCAGTCGGTAGTCTGGACAGCGCATCTGCCGCGTCCTCAGCTTGGACACAAGGATGCCAAGAATGCGGATAAAGATGAGGAAATTAATCTGCGGGTAGACAAAAGCTGAGCCAGACGTGATCCCATTCTGGGGGGAAAGGGATAGTTCCCGTTTCCTGGAATGGGGAAACCCCTGCAGACGGCCTGAAGGAGGTGAGACTGGCCGTACCAAGATGGTTATGAGGATGGGAGTGCGTATGATCCACCAAATAGACTTGACATCGTTCCGCTCCCAGCACCTGGAGAAGGCAGAGTAAACTAAAGGACTCACCCAATCGCGCAGATTCTCCAATCTGGTCAAACCCACTGTCAAGGTCCACCTGCGTTCCTTTAAAGCCCGCCCACTGTTAGCAAGGCCCCACCCACTCCCCTGTCCGGAAGCCTCCGCCCTCCTCCAGGCCCCGCCCACATGCAAACCCCAGAGTTGCTCACCTTCCCTCTCTCCCCGCCCACGTCCCGCAGAGCCCCGCCCACTTCCCAGGCCCCGCCCCAGCCCCTGCAACTCACTGTGTGTTCTCGTACAGGTACCTGACGATCACCCAGGGAATGACGAAAAGTGCGGGGGCCCCTGTGCAGACCCCGACCCCCGCCCCCCACCCCGCCGCAGCTGTCAGCGCGCGCACGGGCACCGCCAGGCCCAAGACCCCTCGGGATTCCTCTGCCGGGGTGGGGAGGCAGAAGCCTGGAGAGGGAAGGAGACCCCCTATTGAGGTAGACCTGCCGGGCAGTTGGGCAGCCTAGGCGTGCTGGGCGGGGCGGGGGCGGGGGCGGGGCTCACCCCAGCCGAGGAGCAGGTAGCAGCGGAAGTGGCCCTCCTCGGGGCCGCCCACGAGCACCAGGAGACGATGCAGGTACACGCCCTCCACCAGCAGCCACGTGTAGGTGGCGCCCACGCAGTACTGGGTCACTGTCTGAGCCGTGCGGCAGGCAGCCAGGGCCTGGTGAGCGGTCACACGGGGGCAAAGGGCGGTCAGGGAGGCCGAGTGTGCCTAAGCCTTTCCTCACCTGGTCACCTTTCCACTCCTATCTCCTGACCCTAATGTCCTCAGTGGACGGCATCCATAGTTGGTTTCTCTCATCCTGTTCTCTTTCCTCTATGGTTTCTTCCACTCTGACCCCCATAACAGTTGGCATCTTCCTTTGTCATCAGAGTCCTCCTTCAGAACCCCATATATGGCCTCTGCTCCTAAGAACCAAATTTTCCAGCCATCTTTTGGGAACCTTCCCATCCTGTCTTAACAAGTGGCATGGCCCAACTTGCTTCCACCTTCTTGGTGCCCTCCCCATCTCCCAGTAACATATTGGTACCTTCCAAATCCACACCACCACCTGCTTATTTTCCCCATCCTGTTCTCACCTCTTCTCATTGGTGGAATAGTCCAATGATGGGCAAAGTCATGAGGGAGAGGGAAGGGACAATTCCAGCAAAGGGGGGGGGGGGGTTGAGAGGTGAGAGAGTTCAACAACCCGGGTTGGGAGGGTCCATATCCAATTGTGTTGGGAGAGAGTAAATGGATGGGGAACTTCCTGGTCTCGTGCGAGGGGGCAGATGCACACCTGGTTCCACAGTGTAGGAGCCTGGTCCCCAGGGTAGGGGCCAGGTGGAGGCAGCAGGCGGTCCCGGGTGAGGATGGCTGCTGCCCGCAGCATGAAGGATGCAAAGAGGTTGATGTGGATGTAATTCCGCGTGCAGCGCAGCCGCCTGCAAGGTTTAAGGGCGGCCTGGGGTCCCTGGAGAGCTGGCCTCAGCCTCTCACTAGCCCAGCTCCCAGCGGGTGCTGGTGGAGCAGCCACCCCATCTTCCTGGGCAAATTGGGGCCCATGTCTCTCCTGCCGCCACACAGGGCTGGGGATCTCACCTGAAAAAACTCAAGATGAGCAAGGCCAGCAGCAGCGTTGCTAGGGACAGGGAGTAGCCCACAGTGTACACGACCTGCAGCCGCTCCAAGATCAGTTTTTGGTCCTGGTGAGGGCAAGGAGAGCGTGGGGATCAGACTCGGGTCTTTCTGTGCTCAAAGAGGGACTCCTCAGTCGCCCAATTTTCCTATGGGAAAAATTGTTCCTTTCCTCCAAGTCCAATTTTTTCTTTTTCTTTCTTTCTTTTTTTATTATTTATTATTTTTTTGAAACAGGGTCTCACTCTGTAGTCCAGGCTGGTCCAGAACTCACTATGATGTCCAGTCTGGCCTTGAACATAAGGCACCCCTCCTGCCTCAGCCTCGCAAGTGCTGGGATTACAGGCACGTGCCACCACACTTATATGGTGCCGGGGAATTGAAGTCAGGGCCTTGGGATTGCTAGGCAAGCACTTTAACCGCTGAGATGTTCCTCCAGCCCCCAATTCTTTTTCTTGAGGTATCCCCTCCCCTTGTTTGAATAGTGCTGATGGCTGGGTTTGTTGCCAGCCAATGTGAGCATGAACATTTATTTCATTGAACACAACCCCCTCTACACACACACACACACACACACACAGAGAGAGAGAGAGAGAGAGAGAGAGAGAGAGAGAGAGAGAGAGAGAGATAGAGATCAGAGGGCATAGGACCAAAGCCAGGATAGTGTTAGTCAGTCTTGGGACATCAGATTGGAGTTTTTGAGAAGGAGGCTCAATCTTCCAACTGTTTGAGTGGTAGGGTGAGAGCCTGGTGTTAAGAAAACAGCCCCTTTCCCATCCCACAGAAAAGATGAGACCAGCACAGAGGAAAACAGTATGATATGGTGATAGACACAGAGGTTCTCCACTGGGTCACCTGAGCACCTACATATCACTGTGCATGGAGCTGTTGCTTTATACTGGGCTTCTCAGTACAGAAACCTGTGTTTCTCTCTCTCTCCCTCAAGCAAGCCCAAGGTGGGTTTCTTCCACTTGTGACTCAGAGCGCTGAATAGTTGGGACGGCTTAGGGCCAGCCTGTGCCTGTCTCCTCTCTCCCTAGGCATCCCAACCTGAGTTCCCCACTTCTCACCTGAAAGGCCCCATTCTTCTCTGGATTCTCACATTGACTATGGTCTCTCCAAGGTCCCCACTGGCCATCACTGCCACACTGGCGGAGGACAACGCCCGCAGCCACTGTGGAAGGCCAGGGGAGGGGATCAGAGCCATGGACCCAAACTGTGTGAAGGAGAGTATCAAGGCGGCGATGACAGCCTGTTCTTTGATGCTCATTCGAGTGGTACAGTCATTAACCCCGTTTTATAGATTGGGAAAAGGAAGCAAAAAGAAATCGGAACAAACTGCCCGAAACTGCATAACTAGTCAGGCTCGGAAGCCCAAGAACCCAAAGAGAGTCTGAGCAAAAGGAGAGAAGAGAAGAGCTGTGGGGTCCTGAGACAGCTGCGAGCTGCGGGGCTCACCGTGGCGGTGCCAGGGCAGGTACCACGGGCAGGACGCGCGGGCGGTGCTGTTGGGGGCAGCGTAGTCCCAGCAGACGTACATATCGAAAGACCCGTTACAGGCGAGGCCTGGGGGTGGGTACGGAGCCAGGCTGGGCGCGGACGCTCTGCGAGGTCGGACCAGCGCTTCTCCTCCCGCCAGGGACGTTCCGGTCCTGCGCCTCGCAGCTCAGGAGGACCTTCTCAGCCTCCACCCAAACGGCGTCCCCTCCCCCAAGATCCACCCCTTCCATTCCAGGCTCCCACCCGGGTCTCCCTGTAGGCCAGGCTGACGTCGAACTCAAGGCAAATCCTCCCGCGTGCTGGGATGGCAGGCGCTCACCGCCGCGCCCGGCTTAGGCGGTGCTGGGGAATGAACCCGGGGCCTCGCTCTCGCTAGGCAGCGCTCGAACGCTCCCAGCCCCAGGCCGTCCTAGGATCAGGATCCCTCCAACAGTCCTCACCGCTCTCGGGGCTAAGTGCTTCCCACCCACGCCAAGCCCACCCACGCACCTCCCACCCAGCTCACGTCCGTCCCAGATTTCACTCCCGAACGCCCCGCCCCAGACCCCCTCCCACCAGGTCTGGGCCCGCCCCAAGCCCACCCCTAGCCCACCGCTCTGAGCCCCGGCTTGTCCCCTGGCCCATGACCCTCGGGCCACACCTGAGGGCGGCTTCGCCGCATCCAAAGCTTCCTGGCACTCCCGGTGGTACCGTTCCCAGCGCTGGTACAGCTCTCCGGCCGTCTGCCCCTCTGAGCCTGCCTGTGAGAAGAGAGAAAGGACCCCCCCTCCCGCACCAGGCCGACCACCGCTCCCAGGCAGCGCGGCTTGGGGGTTCAGAAACACCCTAGAGTAGCTGAGAGGACCTGTCCAGTTTTTTCACGAATCTTGGTCGGGGACCTAGAAACCTCTTTGAAGGGGCTAGGGCGTAGTTTAGCGGTTAAAGCTCTTGCCTGGCAATCCCAAATCCCTGGTTTAATTTCCCGGCACCACGTAAAACAGGGCGTAGTGGTGCACACCTGTAATCCCAACACTCGGGAGGCTGAGGCAGGAGGATTGCCGTGAGTTCAAAGCCAGCCTGGGCTACATAGTGAGTTCAGGACCAGCCTAGACTATAAAACGAGACTCTCTCTCTCTCTCTCTCTCTCTCTCTCTCTCTCTCTCTCTCTCTCTCTATATATATATATATATATATATATATATGTTCTTTGAAGTGCTACACAAGTTGCAACTAGCGAGACTTTATCAGGATGACTTGTATAGACAAGGCCCACCAGGATTGAGTCTGAGCAAACGGGACAAAACTCTGAGTGGGAAAAGACTTAAAACTGTACCGCGTCCCCGCCCCCTGCCCCCCCGCCTCCCCCGCCCCCCGCCCCCCCGGCTTTGAACCTGTGTGTCTCTAGGTCCTCACCTCTGCTCTCCGAAGCGGTAGTCCCCACGGCAAGAACAAAAGCAGCCTCAGGGGCCAAGAGCTGGGCATCGTGGGGCGTCGTAGGGTCTGGCTGGGCAGGGGCAGTCGGGCCTGGAGGGTTCCAGGGCACAGTTAATATCTCTGCCCTCTGCCCGGAGACTCGCCTTAGAGATTCCAGCAGGTGTACTGGAAACACTGCCCCTCCTCCGGTCACCACCTGGATGATTTGGGGCGGAGCGCTGGCTTCCGGAGTGGGCGTGGCCTCCGGTGGTGGGTGGGGCTGAGATCCTGCTTTTGATTCCCCACCGCTCCCAACTGTTGCTGGGGCAGCGATGATGAAGAGGAGGGGTGTTTGCTGAGGGAGCTGTTGCCCTGCTGGGCAGAAGCGTCAGTGTCACCCGAGTCTAGATGTAGAGACTCCAGGGAACATGGGGGTTGTCTTGTAGAGGAAAGAGCAGAAACCATCAAATTTTGAGGGGGGGGGGAGCTTGAAATGCCCATCTGAGTTGCCATTCTCCCAGCCCAAAGGGTCCTCTGATTGCACATAAAGCCCGACCTTATGGAACTTTCCTTGCTACAGCAGAGAAAAGCCCAGAGTCAGGGGATAACCCTCTCCCAGCATTCAAATACTCAGGGATGAGGGAAGCATTAGACCCTGAGCTTAGATCTGCAGGGACCCAAGTGCCTGAAAAGCTTTTGTTCTAACCCCAATACCTACCCATCCCCAGATCGCAGACAGAACTTGAGAAGGATAAACACAGAGTAGGAGACACAGGAGGTAGGAATAGAGAGACCAGAGACTGAGTGACCCTGAGACACACAGCAAGAGACCAGAGACCGGAAGACAGAGATAAAAACGGGGCGAGGAGACAAAGGTAGAGATGTGGAAGGAGAACCAGAGAATGGGGTAAAGGGAGCTAGGAGTGTAGCAGTAAAGCCCCCAGAGGTGAAACAGAGACTAGGAGCCATAAAGACAGAGATGTCAGGAGACTGACAAAGCTAAAGACTGGCGCGGAGAGGCAGAAAGGGACAAGGGCTGAGACCCTGAAACCCGAGCCAGAGAGAAAGTGGGAGCTTCAGCAGAGATGTGAGGAGAGGTGGGGCACGAGGTGGGCTGGGACTGAGGGAGCACTCACCTGCGCCCAGTCCTGCTCCAGATCACTTGCTCCCCACCAGCCAGCCCTGCCACTGATGCCTCCAGCGACTGTTTGCTCTCTGAAGGAGGTGACGGTCTGGGTCAGTGGGAGGGGGCGGGGCCATAGCGGAACAGAGGACTGGAGGGGGGAGCTCTGGGGCAGAGTTAGGGAACAGGGGAACAGTTGCTGGTGAGTATCACCAGCACTCACAGTCCCATAGAGAGCCATCACAGTTATTGTCCTGAGGGCCTCGGGTCTACGGCCATACCGCTCTGAAAGCACTGATCTCGTCTGAGGACCTCCCCACCAAGCGTGCACAATTTCTCCCACTCCCATGGCCCCATCGCACATCATCCCCATCCAACTGTTTACACGCAGAGCCACCATCACACCCAAGTGTCACACACAAGCCCCTATGCTGAGCCACAGAGAGGCACAGGTGTTGAATTGTACACAATGTCACAGTTCATTAACAGTAGTACCATCCCCAAAACAGAGAGCTGGTTTCTCACAACCAGGGGGACAGTCATCCATAGGGAAGTACAGCCACCTGTGGGGGCTGTGGGGACACACACACACACACACACACACACACACACACACACACACACAGAGCAACCAATCACAGCTTCCCACAGCCCCCAAAATGCTGCTGTCAATCACACACACACACACACACACACACACACACACACACACACACAGAGAGAGAGAGAGAGAGAGAGAGAGAGAGAGAGAGAGGCAGACAATTACTTGGTCATGGCCCCAGGATGAGAGGACCAGGACATCCTGATCACCACTGGATCTCCAGCTTTGCATATGGCAAGGGTTCAAGGAAAGATTGTCAGTGAGGTACACACACACCCATACATGGTTATTCACACTGTCATACAACCCTCTCATGACACAGCAGGAAGTCACACACACTGTTAGGTGACCACATCCATAAGCACTCACAGTCACCCCCTCACATAATCCCCTGGGATTCAAAGTCAAGTCCCCAAAACACATCTCCCAAGAGTCACTGAGGCACACGCTCTCACCAGGGTCTCAATGTCACATTGTCACACTGCCATCCTGACACAGGCACCCCAGTGACACACAGATGTCACAGTCGCACCTCGCAGGCACATGCTGAGATCCCACAATCACACTTTTGCCCCCAGCCTCATGGTCTCAAGGTCACAGCAGCCACAAGATCGCACACACTAACTTCCAATCCCTGTTTCTGGCCTTTTCCTTTGCCCTACATGGAAGAACATCTGTCCTTGAGGGAGGGTTAGAGCCCAGTCCCAGGTCTCGGCACCCTTGTCCCCCTTCAGCACATGCCACCAGCTCACGCTCAACAGTCACAGTATTAACATTCCTGAGCCCACCCTCCCCCAGGACCTAGAAGACCTATGGGACAGAGGCGCATCTGCCTGTTGTGTAGACGAGAAACCGAGGCCCAGAGGCCCCAGAGGACAGGGAGGGAGGGATGGCGTGAGGTCTGCGCCACGGGCGGGAAGCAGACAAGTCTGGGGCGCGGGGGTCCAGCCCGCATGGCCTCTGGGGGCCTCCAGCTCTCTGCCCCACATTCCTGGCGCCCTCTGGGTCCTGGGAAAGCTGTGTCCCTGGAGTGGACAGGGACAGGGGTCTGAGATGGCCAAGCACCTCAAGGAGAGGCTGGAGCTGGGGAGGAGTCTCTGTGGCCCCAAAAGGGCCTGAGGGTCACTCCATGCGGGAAGAGCAGAGGGGAACAGACGGGAGAAGAACGGAGGTGGTGAGAGAGACCCAAAAAGATCCGGAAGGGGAGAGAGACAGACAGGAAGAGAGGGGTGGGAAAGACAGAGACAAACCAAGCAAGTGGTGGGGGGAGAGAGAGAGGCAGAAAGAAACAGGGACGACAAAACCAACTGGAAGATGGAGAGATGGCATTATAGTAGTGGAAGGCAGTCTGCAGAAGTCGGCCCTGAGGGTGGAGACCCTCACCATCTCCTCTAGAGCACTGCTGTGAGTGGCAAGGGGAATGCAGGGGCGGTGGAGAGGGCAGGTACTAGGTCCTTGAGTGGCTCCTGCCCATTCCACGGTCCTCTGCGACCTTCTAGGGTCTGGAGCAGGAGCACCAAGGCCTCAGGGTGGCCACATAGGCCCCCTTCAGCTCCCATGTTTAGGGAGGGGCACCTTCCTGGCTACCCAACTCCATCCAGGCAGCCCTGTGCCTCAGCCACCCCAGCCCAGGGGATCCAGATGTCTCTAGTGCTCTTTCTGTGCCTAAATTCAGCTTGGCTGGGGCTGGGGGAGTACCTCAGTGGTTAGAGTGCTTGGCTAGCAAGTGCAAGGCCTCAGGTTCCATTCCCTAACACTACCTAAGTGAGATATAGTGCACGCAGGAGGCTGAGGCAGGAGGCTCGCTACGACGTGCGAAGCAGCCTGGGCTACAGAGTGAATTCAGAACCAGCCTGGATTATACAGCAAGACTGTCTCAAATCCGCCCATCCACCATGTTCCCTCCTCACTGTGGCCTCCCCACCCCCCGCCTGTACTCTCTATGCTCCACTCAGTCATCTCGCTCATTCTACTCTCTCTCTCTCTCTCTCCCTCTCTCTCTCTCTCGTCTGAATCTCTCCTTTCTCCGTTGCTCTGACCACATGCAGCTAGTCTCCTCTCCCGTCTGCCAGGCTCATTCCTCTTCCTTTGCTCTTGTCTCATTCTGCCTTTCTGGTTTTATTTTCTTTTGGTTTTTACCCTGAAGATCAAACTCACAGTCTTTGCTCAGCTACATCCTCAGCTCTTTTTAATTTTTTTTTTTAATTTCGAGACAAGGTCTTGTTTGGTCACTAAATTGTCCATACTTGTGATCCCCCTGCCTCAGTCTCCTAGGACTACTGGGGTCACAGGTGTGTACCACCATACCAGTTTCTTCTCTGTTCCTTTCTGAGGGCCTTTGTTTCCCTCTCTATCGGTCTCTTTTTTGCCTGTGTTTATAAACTTACTCCTTTCTCTCCCTTCCATTCCCATGTTCTCTCTGGTTGCCTGTCTGATTCTCCTCCAGTTGTACTTGAGCTGGGGTCTCCTGGCTCTTCCCACTGCTGTCCGCCTGCAGCAATGACCAGGCAGTGCTCTGCCCTGATGCTGTGGTGGGGAGGAGGCTGGAGAGCCTGTGCCTGTCCCCATGGGGCTGCTGGGCCCAGCAGAGCCTGCAGGGAATAGTCAGGGGCCCCGGGGTGTTGGCAGATGGTGCAGGAGAACTGAAGCAGAGAGATGTGGGGAGAGGGGGCGCCCCGTGGGGACTGAGGCCAGAAAAGAGAGGATGGGCTGGCCCCCTGAGATTCAGGGCTGCAGAGAGAGGAAGGCTAAAATACAGAGACCCTGAAAGAGATACGCATAGAGAGAGGGAGACAGAGATTGCCACAGAGACAGCTGGAGCGAGACATGCCCACCGACACAGAGTTGGGGGACACAGGGGGAAAAAGACAGCTGGGGAGCCGGGACTAGTGGTGCAGCCCTGAGTCCTAGTGCTCGGGGAGGCTGAGGCAGAAGGATCACCAGCTCAAGGTCAGCCTGGGCAATTTAATGACTTTTCAAGATCCTGTCTCAAAATTAAAAGTCAAAAATGAGCTGGGGATATAGCTCAGTGTGAAGGCCCTGGGCTCAACACCCAGTACAAAAATAACAAAAAGGCAATCAGAGAAACTGTGACATGGGACCCAAAAATATATAAGAACCCAGAGACCTAGAGAGATGGATATCCAGAGAGAGAAGCCTGCAGAGACAAAGGCAAAAAAAAATAATAATAATAAGAGTAGAGAGATCCAAAATCAGGCAGAGACAAAGAGACAGACATGAGGACCCAGAGAAAGCGAAGGACAGAGAAGAGACTTAGGGAAACATGCACAAGGCCCTGGGGTTGATTCCCCGGCACCACATAAAAATTAGCCAGGCACAGGCTTGTAATCCCAGCACTCAGGAGGCTGAAGCAGGAGAATTGCCATGAGTTCAAGATCATTCTGGGCTCTGTAGCAAGTTCAGGACTAGACTGGACTACAGAGCAAGATCCTGTCTCAAATAAAACAAAACCTCTCAGTGATAGCACCCAAAAAGGAAAAAGAAATACGTGAGACCAGACAGAGACAGAGAGGGACTCAGGGCCCAGTGAGACAGGCCAGGGGTCAACTCTCTCAAAGACACAAACAGACCAAACAGCCTGAGACACACAGCTCCCCTCAGCCTCTTCAGGGACCAGGGGGTTGGTGGGGTAGAGCGCGTCTCCATAGCGACCTTTCCATATCCTGAGGGCAAATATTGTCCTGGCCAGAAGCAGCGGGGTGATGTTGACATAATCTCCCGCTGGGTGGGGTGGGGTGGGGGCTCAGGGGCCTGGAGGCTGAGGAACAGGGCGGGAGGGAGTTGGGGCCCTGGCTGGGGCTGCTCATACCCCTCCACCTCCTCAGCCTCCAAATCCCAAGAAAATATCCTCCTGGCCCACCCCACCCTCTTCACGTTGCTGCTGAGTCAAACCTGGAGGGGTGCCTGGCTGCCCCCTGGTGGCGGTGGAACAGGCAAGCGGCTCCTTTGCAAACCGGAACCCAGAAGGCTAACTAGGGGTATCCTCCCAGGCTCTGGAATCCGGTGTCATCTACTACTACCTCCCCTACCCTAGTGGTGGCCAGAGGGGTCCTGCTAAAAGCACGCAACAGATCCTGTCCCAGGCCTGCTCAGAACCTGCCTTGGCTCCCCAGTGTCCGAGGGAGAAAGTTCTTGCTCCCCTCCACAGCACATAGGACCTTTCACTTGTCAGCCTTCCTTCCTGATTTCCTAACGCCCTAATTTCTTATTCACACCGTCCTGGCAAGCTCCGTCCTGGCAGTTTTCTCTCTAGATCGCCTCCCTCTGTTTTCCTTTTCCATTCTTCTTTTTTGTGGAATTGGGATTTAATCCAGGACCGTCACTGAGCTACACCCCCAGCCCCTGTTTTTTATGTTTTATTTTGAGACAGGGTCTTACTAACATTATCCAGGTCTCGCTGAGTTGCCCAACCTTGGCTCAAACTTGTGATCCTCCTGCCTCAGCTTCGGGAAAGGCTAAGATCACAGGTATGTGCCACAATGCCTGGCTGGTTGTCACCCCTCTTTTTTTCCCCTTAGGGTTCGAATCAGGGGCATGCTACAGTCGAGCCTGCCAGGAATCCCTACTGTTTTTATTTTTTATTTGGAGACAGGGTCTTGCCCAGTTGCCCAGCGGAGGCTCAGACTTGTGCTTCTCTTGTTTGGCTTCTAGCAAGCCGGGATCACTGGCGTGCACCACGCTGCCTACTTCTTCACTCCAGTTTCTGCTGCCTTCCAAGCCCATCTCCCGGTTCACTGACCCGTTGGGCTGCATCGGTCCATTGCTGCTTCCAACAGGCCTAACATGAGTTCAGGGAAGAGTACATTCATGTCCCTTTCCCAGGCGCTCGTCATGGGCAGGTGCTGAGTTTAGCGATGCTAGGGGCACTAGTAGCTGGTACCGGCTTTGCCCTGGCTTTATGGAGCTTGTAGTCCAAATGAAGAACCAATATGAAGGCAGATTGAAAGAAAAATAGAAAGAAGAAAAAATAAAAGCTGAGAGACAGAGATCAGTAGTCATAATAATAATGATAGCAACGGGTAGAAATGTATCGGATTTTTTTTTTTTTTTTTGAGACAAAGGTCTTGCTCGGGAGCCCAGGCTGGCCTTGGACTCAGAGCAATCCTCCTGACTCAGCCTCCTGAGTACTGGGATTACAGGCATGTACCACTACGTCCAGCTTATGTGGTATTGGAGAGTCGAACTTGGGTACTTAGTGTTTGACTTAGACACTTGTTAGGCAAGGGCTTTAACCGCTGAGCCATTCCTTCAGCCTTGTGTCACATATTTTGTACAAATGTAACTCTATAAAAGACCTGTCACAGAGATATGTTACCCTTATTCTCCGGTGGAGGAATCTGAGGCTCAGGGAGGGGAAGTAATTTGCCCAAGGTAACACAGCTTGTAAGTGATGAAAGGAGAGTCTAGCACATGCAACTCAAATCTGATTTGGAGACAGAGATGAGGGTGGGGCGTAACTCAGTTAAACTTCTTGCCTGGTGTCTGTAACGCTTGAGTTCAACTCCCCAGCACCACATAAAAACTAGCTGGGTGTGGTGGCACACCCCTGTAATTTCAGCACTCTGGAGGCTGAGGCGGGAATATTGCCATGAGTTTGAGGCCAGCCTGGGCTCCATAGTGAGTTCAGGACCAGCCTGAACTACAGAGTGAGACCCTGATCCAAAGAGAGGAGAGAGAGAGAGAGAGAGAGAGAGAGAGAGAGAGAGAGAGAGAGGCAGAGACAGAGATGAGAGAGAAAAACATCAGAAGACAGCTCAGCGGCAGACAGAAAAGACAAAGTGAGCCTATGAACCCTGCCTACGCCCTGCAGTGCGGCTCTCATTCGTGCCCGCCAGGCCCTTGACATCTCCCTGTGAAAGCCCTTGTAATAAAAGCAGCTCCATTAACTGTACCCAAACCACTGTGCTGAACACTTGGCAAGCATGCGTGCATTTGCCCTGCTTTTCTCCTCTGGGAAGTGGGTGCTGGGCAAAGCCAAGCCCCGAGCCAGCCCAGTGCCACTTCGCTCAAATGGATCCTGACAGTATGTGGTTCCCATACCGAGGCTGAGAGCTCCTTGAGGACAAGGACTGAGGGTGACACACCCTTTTCTTTTTTTTGAGGTACTGAAGATTGAATTCAGGGCTTTCCACAACTCAGGCCCTCAAATATTTTTTTTCCTTTAAATTGTGAGATAGAGTCTGAGTTGCACAGATAGGGCTCCAAGCTGCGATCCTACTGCCTCAGCCTCCCGAGTAGCTGGTACTACAGATGTGTGTCACCACACCTGAGCAATGACTCACCTGTGTACCTCGTCTCCCTTTGCTGCTCTACCATTCAGGCCCTGGCTCTGCTCCCCTCCCCCATCACAGGGCACCCAGGTCTGCAACTCCTCTGGGCTCTCAGAGTCTCCTAGGGACATTTTTTATTTTTATTTTTTGAGACAGAGTCTTGCTCTATAACCAGGCTGATCTGGCATTCATTATATATAGCCCAGGCTGGCTTCCAACTCACAGCAATTCTCCTGCCTCAGCTTCCTGAGTGCTGGGATTGCACATGTGCGCTACCACTCCTAGTTTATGTGGTGCTGGGGAATCAAACCCAGCGCCTTGTGCTTGGTAGGTAAGTGCTTTAACTGCTGTGCTATTCATGCAGCTCACTGTAAGTGTTCTTAATCCAGTGCTTCGTTGCTTCCAAGTTCTGTATGTACAGATTCAAGCTGCAGCATCTGAGCGTGTGGAAATCGGAAGTAGGAGAAGCTGTAAGCGGGGAAGCAGGCTTGTGCTCTGCTACTATCTGTGGCACAATTAGCTCTAATGGCCCATGACTGTTTGCTGGTTATGTTGGGGTGTGTGTGTGTGTGTGTGTGTGTGTGTGTGTGTGTGTTCTAATACTGGGGATTGAGCCCAGGACCTTCACATTAAGCTACATCCCCAACACCCCCATTTTTTTTTTTTGAGACAGGATCTTACTAAGTAGCTAAGTCACCCAGGCTGGGCTCTTGCCCGCAATCCTCCTGCTTGAGCCTCCCAGAATGCTGAGAATACAGGCCTGAGCCACCAGGCCCCACTAAGCTTGTCACTTTGGGTCCACTTCTGATGTCTCATAGTAGATGTTCTCTGACAAATAAGGGTCACACTTATGTGTGCCCACTGTGTGCCAGGCACTGTACTAATGGATTATTTGCATTTGTGGGCTCATTGGGGATGACAGAACATTAAAGACAAGCTGTAAATTTTTTCTGCAGCTTTTGATGCCACTGGGCCACGGACCAGTACCAGTCTATGGCTGTAGGATTGGGTCACAGGGACAGATACATGAAACTCTGCCTCCTGTCAGCTCACTCCTAATTAGTTGGATTTTTTTTTGTTACTGTTTTTTCTTTTTGTTTTTCTTTTGAGACAGGGTTCTCATTCTGTAGTCCAGGCTAGTTCTGAATTCACTGTGTAGCCCACGCTGGTCTCAAACTCACAAACTCATGGCAATCTTCCTGCCTCAGCCTTCCAAGTGCTGGGATTACTAAATTAATTTCTAATGCTACTGCAGATCTTGGAGCTCAGAAGCAGAGCTTTGATCTGTACCGTCCTTGGGAGAATGGACTTCATTTGAACCACTCCCTGATGTCAAAAAGGTTGGAGACCACTGGCAGTTCTTCACCTCCTTATTCATATCTTGTTTCTTCTCCTGTCACAGCTTCATTATCACCAGTCTTGTTGCCCCAGAAGTATGTCAAACACAAACATACCTCAGGATCTTTGCATTTGTTTTTTTTTTTTCTTTTTTTTCTGCCTTCACTCTAGGCACAACTGCTTCTATCTGCATCTTAATTCAAATGTCACTTCACAGAGAGAATGTCCCTGGCCCCACTGTCTCTAACAGCCTCACCCTCCTAACCTTGCTAACATTTTGGTAGTATTTATCGAGACCGGAAATGATCTTACTAGCTCTGTGCCTATTAATTAGTCTGTGATGAAAACTGGACTTGTGGTAAGTGCTTGGGACATAGTAAATGCTCAATAAATGCCAGCTATTGTTATTCATCTGTGTGTAGGGGTTTATTTACTCTATTAAACTAAAAGATCTATGACAGCAAATCCTGAGGTTGATTCGCTCACTCCTGAAAGTCCAGCATTTGGAAGACAGCACTTGGTAGGCTCTCTGTCAACATTTTTGAGCTGGGCCTGGAAGACCAGGCCTGTAATTTCAGCACTTTAGGAGGCTGAGGCAGGAAAATCCCTTGTTTAAGCCAAGCCTGGACAATTAAGCAATTTAGTGAGATCCTGAGTCCAAATCAAAACTGGATTGCTTGCCTGGCAAGTGCAAGGCCCTGGATTGATTCCCCAGTATCCCATAAACTGGGTGTATGCCTGTAATCTCAGCACTCAGGAGGCTGAGGCAGGAGGATGGCTTTGTGTTTGAGGCCAGGCTGGGCTATGTAGTGAGTTCAGAACCAGCCTGGACTACAGAGCAAGATCTTATCTCAAACAATATCAAAAGTAAAAGGTGGGCTGTGGTTGTAGGTGTGGTTTTGCAAAGGCCTTGGGTTGGAACCTCAATACCACAACAGAAAGAAAAAAAAAACTTTCTTTTGAATGAATTAAAAAAGGTGTCAGGTGGTGCAGGTCTATAATCCCAGGCTTTTGGGGAGGATAAGGCAGGAGTATTGCAAGATTGAGGCAGGTTGCGTAATTCAGTAAGACTTTGATTCAAAGTAAACATTAAAAAAAGGGGTTGGGGTTGTAGCTGAGTGGTAGAGTGCCCCTAGTTCCAGAGAGAGAGAGATAGATAGAGAGAGAGAGAGAGAGAGAGAGATTATAAGCCCCACTTTCTAGATGCAGAAACTGAAGCTCAGGATAACACAGTCAAAAAGTGACAGAGTCAGGATTCAAACCCGGCACAATTTGGTCTTAAACTTTCAGAAACAAATCTTTCCTAAATTGCCCAGGTTTGGCTTGAGCTTGCCAATTCGGATATGGCAAATTCGTGTGTGTGTGTGTGTGTGTGTGTGTGTGTGTGTGTGTGTGTGTAGGAATAAAGTCCAGGGTCTTCACGTAGAGCTACATCCCCAACCCATTTTTATTTTTGTTTTTGAGGCAGGGTCTCCACAAGTTGCTAAATTACCCAGGCTGGGCTCCAATTTACAGGGATTACAGGTTCGCCGATATACTGGTAATCCATTGTCAGGTTTTCCACCCTGCCCTCTTCCCCTACAACTTCCGAGCAGTCTCCGACCCGCACCACCAGCTGGTCCTGGCTTCTCAACTGAGCTTGTGTCAAAACCCGGACTGGATAACTCGATCGTGGAAGATTAGGACTCAGAGGAGAAAGTGGAAGGGATGGACAGGGCGGGGCCAGAAGAGTTGAGGGAGGAGCCTAAATTTTGAGGGCGGAACTAATCCCACGAAGAATGCGGCCCGGAGACCTGGGCGATTATAATTCTTCGGAAATTCAGGGGCGGAGCTAATGGTTCTGGGGGCAGGAATAGAATTTTAGCTTCCACAAGGTTCTGGGAGGTGGAGCTAAGAGGCCTAGGGGTGTGTCTAGATCTAATAAACAAGGGTAAAGGACTCAGAAAGAGTTCCACGGAGGAGCTACTGAATACCGCCTGGGCTGGTTTAAAGCTCTAATGTCGAGCCCGGGTCTTACGAGGAGGCTTCTGGGAAATCCAATAAAAGATAGAGACGATTTTGGGGATGGGAGGTGTATTCCTCCATCCCATCCTCCTCCCAGAGTGAGGCAACGCTTCAGGCTGAAAAGCCCAGAAGACACCGCCCCTTCCAATCGTCTACATTTCTATTGGCGGAGGAGCCTGCGCGACAGGCTCTCATTGGTTCTGAAGAGACGAGGGAGAGAATACACTTGGTTGTGGGCGGTACCAGACGGTACCTAGGGGGACCTGGGAGCAGCCAATCCTGGCCTGAAAATTGTGTTGGGGGGACTAGCGAGCGTGTCCTGACTCCCCTTCCTGGACATCCTGGGGGATGACCCCGGTGCCAGGCTTGGCGCCGGCGGCTTGATGCTGGGTGGGCTGAGCTGGGGATGCTGGAACGAAGGGCGTTGCTATGGCAACGGGAGGCAGGGCCTGGGGGGGGGACCGGGCCCGGGCTGGGGCTGGGGGGGCCGGCGGTGGCTGTGGCGGGGCGATGGCGGAACGCGGCCCGGCCTTCTGCGGCCTCTACGACACATCCTCGCTGCTGCAATACTGCAACGGTGAGACCCCCCTCCTCAGTTCCGACCCTGGCCCCGCCCCGAGCAAGACCCGTCTCCTGCCCCAACCTCCTCCTTCCAAGTCCCCGTTCCCCGCCCTTGATGCATCTCCCCTTTCTGTCCCTCAGCAGGATCCCTACCCCAGAGCAAGGTCTCCATCCTCAGAGCCAAGATCCCAGCACCCCAGCCACTTAGGTCTTTCCCTGCTCCCCAGGTGACTAGAGGAGGGAGGGAGGGGGCAGATCTCAAAAAAGTCTGCAGTTGGCAAATGCCCTGGCCTGGGGTCGACTGGGCCTGGAACTTGCTTCACACCAACCCCCCAGCCTCTGGGACCCTCTCCTGTCTCCCGGTCAGAGAGCCAGACAAGTGCCTGCGTGTGTGTGTGTGTGTGTGTGTGTGTGTGTGTTGGTTGGGGGTGGGGGGGTCTGGTGTGGAGTTGAGGGCAGGGTGTGGGACAGGTAGGATGCCAGGGGACATTTGCCCCTCTGAGGCCCCCCTAAGCCCCTCAGCCCTGTCCCTCTCACCTGTTAAGACCCTTCCCCCTCCCCCTAGACAAGAGGGTAGGATACCAGAAGGGCTTTGGTGGGTTAAGTCCTGACAGGGGAACTGGGGAGACAGGGGAGTGGGAAATGGGGCCTAGTCTCTGGCACAGGATTTGAAGCAAGGGGGAATGGTCAGGAGGACTTGAGTCATGGGTAGGAGGATGGGCAGGCCAAGGATTCAGAATGACACCGGCTTCTCCCGGTCAGGGCTCAAGTGCTGACGTGAAAGAGACTGTTTCACTCAGAGGGTCCTGAGAAGGGGCCATCTTCCAGTTGCAGGGCACCTCCCTGGACACACACCCTTCAGCTGAGGGTCCACTGGAGGTGGCTGAGGACCCAGGATGCTCATTTTGCTGTCTTCTGCCTGCTAAGAGGCAGGATGACTGGGGACGAAGGATGGCGCCTACAGTTCTGCCACTTAATGGCTGTGTGTCCCTGTACAAGTAACTTCAGCCCGGGCTTGTCTCTCTCCCACAACTCTTAGAGTTTCCTGGAACATCCACATGATGAAATAACTGTTAATTCTCTTGTGGATTTATTGAGCCCGTGCCACGGGTGGAAAGGGGGCTGTTTTGCAGACCCTTGGACGCTAAGCTGGCGCTAACAGTTGCCATTTTTGAGGTATTAGTGATAGATAAGGAGAGGCTCAGTCGAAGCAGGTGACTACGTCCCCCTCCCCATTGGCCTTGAGACCCTTCACCTGTCTCTGCACGCTCCCTCCAACCTTGCTCGGTTTGCAAAATGTGAGTCCCAAAGGACCGAGATTCCTCCTGTTGGACAGAACCTCTTTAATTTCCAAGTCCGGACACCCCATTTCCCTCTGACCTCTGGAGGGCCCCACCTTCCTCTGCGGGTCCGGATACAGGACCTGGGAAGCGATGGGAGGGGGCAGGGCGGGCCAGGCCCGGCAGGCGATTGGGCGGCGAAGGAAGTAGTGGTGGTGTGGAGGGGGGGCGGGACCTGGGGCTGCACTGCGGAGCCCTGCCGGCAGGCGGGGCGGCCTAGGGACGAGGGATGGCAGGTGCGACCTCCACGACCCATGCTTGTTTATGCTGCCATCTTTACTTCTACCAGGCTGGGAGCCAGGGCCTCCTCGGCTGTAGACAGCAATGAGTCTGGGTATGAGTGGTCTGGGAGGAAAGGGGAGAGGGTGGATACCCCACCACCACCACTTCGGGGAAATGGGATTGAGGGGAGGCTGATGCAGGAGTCATTTGAGCTGAACCCGTGGTTGAAGAGGGGGTGCAGAGATAAGGAGTACAGAGGCAAAAATAAAGGAAGGGGACAGAGGAGAGGAACTCCAACCGCACAGGAGAGGGTGGGGTGCCAGCTTCCGTATCTTCCTTGGGTCTCCCGGGTCCGCTATAAAATGCCTGCAATCCCCAAGTCTGCCGCCAGGGGCCGCAGAAACTCTGTTCTTGCTGCCGGATGGAGGGGGCGAGACCCTTGGTGAGCAGCGAAGGGGAAGGCAGGAACAAGGCGTGACCTTAGGGCTTGGAAAGTCTTAGAAACAGTGAATACCCGGAACAGAATATTGATATTTATCAGAAAGTGTTGGAGATCCGTTCTAGAACGTTGGTGTCACTAGGAGTAGGTTGATGTCATCCTCAAAATGTTGACCTTACTCGTAGATATTTAACATCTTAGTCATGGAATTTTTTTTCCCCGGCTCTGGGATGAAATTCAGAGACTTCGCACGCACCGAGCAAGATCTCCATCCCTTTTCAATTTTTTTTTTTTTAAATTTTGAGACAGGGTCTCTCTAAATGGCTAAATTGCCCAGGCTAGGCTTGAGCTTGGGACCTTCCTGCCTCAGTTTCCCAGAATGCTGGGATTACAGGCATGCAGCAACACCACGTCCGACTTGTCACAGAATCTTAAAACCAGAGAAGCTGGCAGCTTCGGAGAGGAAGAGACTTCCCCAAGGTCACACGGCCAGGGGCTGCGGAGAGGCCGCGGGAGAACGGTGGGGATTTTCTTTCCTCCTCGCTCTCTCTGGCCCACCTCCAGACATCTCAGTTTCAGGTTTCGGGAGAAGCGGGGGGGGGGGGGGGGGGGGGGGGGGGGGGGGGGGGGGGGGGGGGGGGGGGGGGGGGGGGCGTGACTGGCATCTCGCGTAGGCCTGGGAGGGCATGAGAGACACCCCCGGGGCTGGGGCTCCAGCAGCTGCGCTCCCCTGCCTTCCAGATGACAATCTGTCCGGCACAAGCGGCATGGAAGTGGACGACCGCGTGTCGGCGCTGGAGCAGCGGCTGCAGCTGCAGGAAGACGAGCTGGCGGTCCTAAAGGCGGCGCTGGCGGACGCGCTGCGTCGCCTGCGGGCGTGCGAAGAACAGGGCGCCGCGCTGCGCGCGAGGGGAACCCCCAAGGGCCGGGCCCCCCCTCGCCTGGGCACCACCGCCTCGGGTATCCTGGCTGGTCTCAAGGGATGAGGTGGAGGAGGGGTGTGGGACCCAGGGTCTCAAACTCATCTTCTGTCCCCGCACCCGGTCCTTCCAGTGTGTCAGCTCTTGAAAGGCCTTCCCACCAGGACGCCTCTCAATGGCTCGGGACCCCCGCGGCGCGTGGGCGGCTATGCCACGTCCCCTTCGTCCCCCAAGAAGGAGGCGACCTCCGGGCGCAGGTGAGGGCCCCGAAACCGGGTCTCTCGGGCCTCTGTGATCGGATGGAAAACGAAGGCTGTTTGTATGGATAGGGACTCCTGCGCAGGGAGCGATTCTCGCACGCTCTGTCCCCACGGCTGCGCTCTTTCCACAGTGGCCGTCGCTACCTGTCTCCAGAGCGCCTGGCCTCGGTGCGTCGCGAGGATCCCCGCAGCCGCACCACCTCGTCCAGCAGCAACTGCAGCGCCAAAAAGGAAGGGTAGGTGTGGGGCGGGGCCGGGGCTCGCGGGTGGAGCCAGAGCCCCAGAGAGGGGACAGGATGAGGAATTTAGGGTTGTGCGCCGGGCTACAGGGGGTGAGGTGACTGGCTAAACGGACCTGGAAGGGTGGAGCCAAAGTGGAGTGGCGTGGCCAGAGCTTTATAAGCGGAACGGGGCTGTAGAAGACAGAGATGGTTAGGTGAACGAGAGAAGGAGGCAGAAGCCGAGTGTATGGGCGTGGCCACAAGGGGGCGTGACCACAAGGTGAACGCCCCCATTTGAACTCAGTGCGACGTCAGGGGGGAGCCTCAGTTTCTGCAGCGAATGCAGGATTAAGAAGAAAGGTTATGGTCAGAATGTTAGCGGTATGGCTAGTTTGCTTGGGCGGAATCAGAACCTGAGATGGGGTCAGAAGAGCTGACATCGCGTGGGGACCTGTCAGATTTCAGGATCCCTGAACAGAGCCCGATCCGGGCGTGCTGTCAGAGTGTGACTTGAAAGTGGTAGGGACCCTTGGCGAGCGTGGTCTAATCTCAAGAGGCGGAGCCAATTGGAAAGGTGGGAAGTGGACAAGGGGACTCCACGCTGGGACCGAGCCACGAGAAAGTGGATGTTGTTAGAATGCCTGTCGAGAGAAGAGCGGCAAGAAGCCACCAGTGAGAGGCTTAATCAGTCCAGGGACAGGTTAGAAGGAGGAGATGGTTGTTATCAGAATGTCAGCTCTCTAGCGGCGGGGCCACGCTGAAGAGACCCGCGGGACCCAACTCTGGAGGTGGAGTCTCCATGACGTGGGCGTGGCCAGGCCACAGCGGGACCAGGGTTAAACCGGCACTTTCAATGCCATTTAAATAATGGCAAACATACTGTGTATCCGGCATGACTCCAGGCGCTTGCACCAACCAACCAGTTTCAGTCTCACAACTACCCCGGGAGGTGTAGGTACTCTATGTTTAAAGTGGGGAAACCGAGGCTGAGGCTGGGGACTTTGTGGTTAGAACAAGCCAGAATGGCGGGATCTGAGCACAGGCAGGCGCGCTCCCGAGTCCCTGTTCTCAACCACTCTTCTCCACCCGCTATCCCCAAGAGAGCCTGGTGTCAGGACTCCGCAGCCCGGGATTTGGGGTCGGCCGCGGAGGGCGGGGCAGGGCGCGGCGGTGCGGGCACCTCCCAGGGCCGGAAGCGGCGGAGCCGGTCCCGGCTCCACCCCCGGTCCCGAAACTCCGCCAGCCGCCGCCATGAGTAGCTTTGGAGTTGGGTGAGACCCTCTCGCAGACCCCTTCCTCCCGTGCTTCTGGGGTCTGGATCCTAGGCCGCCCCCGTCCTCAGGGACCCCGATCGGTTGGAGAGCCTCACGCCTGTTGGCCGGAGGAAGCAGTAGAGAGACACGCCCCTTCCCCTGAACCTTCGCTGCTTGAAGTTGGGGGCCCTGGGAGATGGGAACGGGGACGCTGGCGACCGCTGTGCTCATTAGGAGGGAGGGGTCCTTGGCGCCTGCCCTTTTCCAGGACCACGTCCTTGCCACTTCGTGCTGCGCGATCTTTGGCGATCACTGCCTCTCTGGGCCTGTGTCTTAGGCTCTGCAAGATCAACCGAGCAAAGCACACGGCCTGCAGAGAGGCAGCGCTCCGCTCCTTACTCGGCCCCACTGTTCGGCAGAGACCTCCGGGGTGCAGTGGCCTGGGGAGGGAGGAAAGGGCGACTAGGGTGGCGGTAGGGGCTCTTCCCCTTTTCCGACCTGGCTGCTAAAGTACTCTTTTTCCCTCCTGCATCCTTTCCTGGCAGAAAAACCAAAGAAGCTATCTTCAACATGGGTGAGTGGGGAGAGCAGAAGGGACTTCTTTGGGGTGACAGGCCAGAGAACTGGAAGTCAGGAGACCTGGCTACTGGGCCTTTGCCTCTAAGACTGCCCTCAGGTTCTCTACCTGTTTAAAAAAAAAAAAATGGAGCCCAGGATGGGTGAGAATAGGACTTCGGGCCAATGTTGGCACCTGACCTCTGGTGCGGTGTCTTGGCAGAGGAGGGCTCTGTGAAAATGTTCCTGCGGGGCCGCCCTGTGCCTATGCTGATCCCTGACGATCTGGCACCCACCTACAGCCTGGACACACGCTCTGAGCTGCCTTCCTGTCGTCTCAAGCTGGACTGGGTGTATCCTTTGCTTTTTTTTTTTTTGTAGTACTGGGGATTGAGCCCGGGTCCTTCACACTGAGCTACATCCCCAGTTCTTTTTGTTGTTGTTTTTGTTTTTTACTTTGAGATGGGTCCTCATTAAGTGGCTAGGTTGCCTAGGCTGAGCTTGAACTTGGGATCTTCGTGCCTCAGCCACCCAGAGTGCTGCGGTTGTCAATCTGTGGCACCAGACCCTCTTTATCCCTTCGTCTTGGTCTGCCTCCTTGAGAGGACACAGAAGTCAAAAGTGAGAGAATTCAGTGGGAGGGAGGAACTTTTGGGGGGAACTGGCGCTTTCCAGGCCTCTGTAGTTGAAGATGAGGAGGACTGTGCCTTGCGGTGTGGGGAGCAGAGGAAAGCTGAGTACTTAAAATGACCTTTTACAGGTCAGTAAGTGTAATAAAATGTTCTGCTGAGGGCTTTCCGGATGTCTGCTTCTCCTCGGCCTGTGAACTTTTCATGGAGCTCAGCTTCTGAAGCTGAGAGGAGAGATGTGAGATCCCAGAAACCACCGTTAAGTGAGCAGTATCGTTTTGGTTAGGAATATATGTTGGGAATCCCATAAGCTGGGGTCGTGGAGTGGGGTGGGTGGAGAAAATGGGTTCCTTTGAGGAGGGAACATTTGAGCTGTGGCCTGAACACTTAGGAGCTAGCAAAGAAAGGAAGGAAAGGAGAACAGTCCAGGCCAAGGCCTGGCAAGTACGTGGCCCTGTGGCCTGTGTGAGCTTGTGTATTTGAGAAGCAGAAGACACCAGGGATAATGGATGGGGCCCCTGGCCTTGGAGCCTGGCAGATGGGTTCAAACTCCAGGTCTGGCACTGGCTATGACTGGATAAATGGCCTTGCCTCTTCTGAAAAATCAGTCTTCATCTCAGATTATTGGACTGTGAAATAATGCCTAAGGGGCTGAACACACAGTATGTGTCCCATAGAGGGTTGGTACAATAATCAGTAATCTTTATTGGGCACATTGCATGCCAGTTTTTCCATCATCTGAAATAGGTTGCATGGTAGGAGCCTTCTGATTTCTAGAATTGAGACTGTATGTTGACAGCTAGCGGCCAGGAGAGGGGACCTAGCCCTCTCCTAAGGAGTCAGACCAGGACTGAAGCAGGAACTCTGACTTTGGGCTTTGAGCTTTTTCTGAAGAGCTGATTGGCTTGGAGAGTGCACTCCAGGAGCCTGGTCCCTGCCTTCATCTGTCTGGGCCCTGTTTTCCTCTCTGGTGAGACAGGAAAGTTGGTAGAGGAGCATGGCCTTCTGGGATTACATAGCCTCTCTAGGCAGCTGGCAAACCCATTGGAATGTGGTCCAACTGTCCTGCCAGGTGGGGCTTCGTAAACATCCCAAGATGGGCTGGAGGAATAGCTCTGTGGTTAAAACACTTGCCTAGCAAGCCCAAAGACCTGAGTTCGATTCTCCAGCACCACATAGGTCATGGTGTTGTAATCCCAGTATTCAGGAGGATTGCCGTGAGTTCGAGGCCAGTCTGGGCTACATAGTGAGTGCAGGACCTGCCTGGACTACAGAGTGAGATCTATCTTTCTTTCTCTCTCTCTCAAAAAAAAAAGCCAGGAGAGTAGGCTGAGTCTGCAAAAGTTAATATAGTCCTTAGATCGCTCATTTCTACAATGGCAGCATGACAGAGCTGTGTTTTTAATTTTAATTTTATTTTTTTTCCCTCTATCCAGGCTGGTCCTAAACTTACTATATAGCCTAGGCTGGCCTAAAACACATCATAGTCCTCCTGCCTCAGCCTCCCTGAGTGCTAGGATTACAAGTATACATTACCACTCCTGGCTACTCTTTTTATTTTTTTAATGTGAACCCAGGGCCTTGTGCACACTAGGCAAGTGCTCTAAGCACTGAGCTATATCCTCAGCCCATCTTTTTCTTGTTATTGTTGTAATACCGGGAATTGAGCCCATGGTCTTCATACAGGGTGATTTCTGCGGGGATGAGATAGGCATGATCGGAATTCAGTGAGTTCTGAATGCCTGTGCCAGAGGGCTAGAGACACAGAGTGACAGTGTCAGTGTCTACCAGCCCTCCTGGGATTCATGGTTCAATGTGGGGACAGACTCATTGACAGTGACAAGTCAGAGTGTACAGGGCCAGGATGGGGGATGCCAGAGGAGGGCAGGACAAGCCTGGACCCAGGAGGGCTTCCTAGAAGCAAAGACACAGACATGATCAAAATAGCCAGCCTATTCTTCGAACTGAGGAATTTGTGAGTGATTACCAAATAAAACAGATAGTGGCTAAGATAAATCCAGTGGAGGAAATGAAGCCATGGAGACGGCAGCCATGGAGGGTGTGGGAGGGGTGTGCCAGGCATGGGGAAAGGCAGATGCCAAGGCCTGGCAGTGGAAGGCACCACACAATCGGGGCTGGGGGATGTGGCTCAGTGATTCAGGTGCTTGCCTGGCACACGCAAACTGGGGAAGGTGGCGCACACCTTTAATCTCAGTACTCAGGATTCTGAGGCAGGAGGATTGTTGGAAGTTCGAGGCCAGCCTGGCCTCCATAGTGAGTGAGTTTAGGATGAGCTGGACTACAGAGTGAGATCCTCTCTCAAAACAAGAAAAACAAAAATAAAAACAAAAAGAGAGCAAGGGAAAGGAGGAGCCAGTCGGGTTGGGAGGGACTTGAACTCTTTCCTAACAGCGCTGGCTGGGGAGCCACAGCAACTTCTGAACAGGAGAGGGACAGTCGTTCCTTCAGCAGATAGCGAACACGTTGCCGACCTAATGCCGGGCTCTGAAGTGCGCACAAAGACATGCCGTGAACAAAACAAAGATCTGTCTTCCTGAAGCAGCAACTCTCATCTGGGAGACAATTTGAATAGATAATGTGGCATGCTGTGTAGAGGCAGGGGGCACAGAGTGGGCATTTTGCAGGAGTCTGTCTGTTTCTTTCTTTCTTTCTTTCTTTCTTTCTTTCTTTCTTTCTTTCTTTTTTGAGACAGGATCTTGCTCTGTAGTTCAGGCTGGTCCTGAACTCACTATGGAGCCCAGGCTGGCCTTGGGTTCATGGCAATCCTCCTGCCTCAGCCTCTCGAGTACTGGGATTACAGGCGTGCAGCACCACGCCCAGCTTTACATGGTGCTGGGGAATCAAACCAAGAGCCTAGCACTTGCTAGGCAAGCACTTTAACCACTATATCATTCCTCCAGCCACCCCCTCCCCCCTTTTTTGGAGATGGGGTCTCCCTCTAGTTCAGGCTGGTCTGAAACTTACTGTGACACCCAGGCTGTCCTCAACCTTATAGCAGTCCTCCTGTCTTAGCTTTCCAGGTGCTGGTATTACAGGTGTGCCCTCTACATTCAGCTTATGTGGTACGGGGGAATTGAACTCAGGGCCTTTCACTTTCTGGGCAAGCATTCTAACCACTGTGCTCTGCCTCTTGCCCTGACCTTACTCATTTTCCATATGAGAGCACAATCACCAGTTCTGGGGGTAAGACGTGGGTCTGTTTTCTGGGGAGACCATCCTTTAGCGCACATCAGGGGCAAGAATGGAGGCTGGAACACGTTGTTCCAATTCCTTGTTGGGGCTGGTGCTTGGCTGGGCACATCCAGGTGCATCACAAAACAAGGTCCTTAACCAGCGCTCCTGCACCTCCAGTTATGGCTACCGTGGCCGAGACTGCCGGGCCAACCTTTACCTACTGCCCACTGGGGAGATAGTGTACTTCGTGGCCTCAGTGGCAGTGCTGTACAGTGTGGAGGAGCAAAGGCAACGACATTACCTGGGCCACAACGATGACATCAAATGGTGCGGAGGGGCCGGGTGGGGCGGGGAGAAAGCCGGGTCTGGGCTTGCCCCGTGGGGTCCCCTTTCTGCATGGCTGACGCTGTGGGGCATGAGGCCCACCTGTACAGGCCCGCCGCTGGGCCAAGGTTTTGCTTCATCTACAGAACCACTGGCTGCCCCCTGGGGAAGCTGAGTGGATAGAGATTGATGATCATTATTTTATTATTTTATTTGTGGTACTGGGGTTTGAACACAGGGCTTTCCCTCTGAGCCACACCCCTAGGCTCTTTTTATTGTTTATTTGAGACTGGGTCTTACTACGTAACCCAGGCTGAACTTGAACTTGGGATCCTCCTGCCTCAGCCTCCCAGAATGCTGGGATTATAGGCCTGAGCCACCATGCCCAGTGATCATTATTTAAATATTGGTGACTTCACTCAATGCGTGGATGTCATGCTATTTTGAAAGCCCAAAGTGTGCTACAGACTGTCCCATGTGGATTGCATCTGGGTGGTGGCCCCCTGCTATCTGGGCACTTCCCAGGTGACTCTTTGACTATTTGTTGTAGAGGCCTGAGCTCTACCGTTACCTGAGTCAGAGACCTGGGCCTGATTTCTCTTCCCCTTTCCCGATTGCTATGACAGGACTAAAGCAATGGTTATTGACCAACTAAAGAACCAGCTTGTAGAAGCCAGGCATTGTACCTGTGGCCTGTTACGGGGGCAGATTTGGGCCCCCATGAATCCTCCCCTTGCACTGAACCCTGTCTACCTGCTTCCTTTTTTCCCCAGCCTGGCTGTCCACCCCGATATGGTCACCATCGCCACGGGACAGGTGGCGGGCACTACGAAAGAGGGAAAGGTAACCGAACCGAGGGACCACTGCAGGTCGGGGGAGGAGAGCGCCAGGGCTCCCCCAATCTGGTTAACAGCTTTCTCTTTCCTACAGCTGCTGCCACCCCATGTGCGCATCTGGGACTCAGTTTCCCTCTCCACCTTACATGTGCTGGGCCTGGGGGTGTTTGACCGTGCTGTGTGCTGTGTGGGCTTCTCCAAGTCTGTAAGTTGTTGGCTCACTCTGACCCACCACACTCACCTGTAAGAGCTGGGCAAGTTCTCCTTCCGGCCGGGCCTCAGGTGGAGGCTGCACCCCCCAGGTCCTATCCTTGGGGCTGCCAGATCTTGGGGTCTCACTGGCCTGAAGTTATCCTGCCTCATCATGCATGATGAAGGTCACTGTGCGGCCTGATTTACCCCAAGCTCTCGGTATTCTGTTGTGGATCGCTTGATGTTTTGGGGGCTATTTTCTGAACTTGCTTCCTCTCTGGGCCATCACCCCTGGCTTCTCTTAGGGGTGTATGGGTGAGGGGGCGTTGGGTACAGGGAGCGTGTGTGTATGTGGGGGGTTATGAGAGCACTCACACTGAGCTGTATCACCAGCCTATTTTTTTTTTTAATTTTTTGAGATCAATTCTCGCCAAATCACTGAGTTGCTCAGGCTGGGCTCAAAGTTGCAATCCTCCTGCCTTAGCGTCCCAACGTGCTGGGATTACAGAACTGGGCCACCGATGTCTGGCTTCGTGTTACCTCCACATTCAGATAAAACCAGAAACTGAACTTGCAGAGTAACTCAGCGACTCAGTGGGTGGTGGATGAGCTTTTTTAAAAATCATATTTCACATTTTTGTCATAGTTTTCCAAAGTGCTGGTGTGCAGTGAACTGGGGAGTAAATGGCAACCAGACCCCCTCCCCCCAAATAGCTGAAGAGACACAGGATTAGAGCCTCACAGTTTCTCTGAGGCCTAGGGAGACATTTGAGAATTTCAGAAGAAAAAGACTGTATTATTTGTGCCGAAGTGTATATCCACGTTGGGAGGAAATCACCCGTCAACTAAAAGTAATCTGTATTTAACAGAAAGTAGGCCGGAGGAATAGCACAGCAGTTAGATTGCTTGCCTGGCATGTACAAGGCCCAGAGTTCGATTCTCCAGCACCACATAAATTGGGTGTGGTGGAACATGCCTGTAATCCCAGCACTTGGGAGGCTGAGGCAGGAGTATTGCTGTGAGTTCAAAGCCAGCCTGGGCTACATAGTGAGTTTAAGACCAGCCTGGACTACAGACGTGCCTCAAAACAAAACAAAACAAAACAAAAAAAGAAGTGATGGAGTGCTTGCTTAAGGGCTCGAGTTCCATCTTTAGCACTACAAAAACAACAGCAACAACAAAGATATTTTATCTGGCCTTGTTAGCACTAACTTGTAACTCCAGCTATTTGGGAGGCTAAGGCAGAGGATTGAAAGTTTGAAGTTAGCCCAAACAGTTTGGCAAGACCCTGTCTAAAATTAATTTATTTAAAAAAAAAAGAGCTGGGGATTAGTGGGGTCTGGTTGGTGCAGACCTGTAATCCTAGCACTTCGGGAGGCCAAGGTAGGAGGATTGTACATTCAGGCCCAGACTGGGCAATTTAGTGACTTAGCATGACCCCGTCTCAGCTAAATAACAAAAAGGCTAGGAATGTAGCTCAACGCTAAGGACTGAATTAGATCCTCAGTACAACAGCAGCAACAAAAAGCTGGGGATATAGCTCAGTGGTAGGATTCCCTCCGGGTTCATTCCCTGGCACCACTATCCACCTCCTCCACCTCCTCCAACCCCTAAAAAGTTTTTATGGCTCCTGCATGTGTTCTGTGTGATGTTGGCTGGAACCTCTGAAGGGTTTTAAACAGGCCTGTGTGGAAATGCCCTGTGGGAGTGGGATGAGGGGGAAGCAAATCCTAGCCTATCTCACCTCTCTCACTCTCTCCTCTCCTGCACAGAATGGGGGCAACCTGTTATGTGCTGTGGATGAATCCAATGACCACATGCTGTCTGTGTGGGACTGGGCCAAGGAGACTAAGGTGGTAGATAGCAAGGTAGGCTGACCATTCTCATCTTTTCCTCCCGGATGCCACTTGGTGCCCCTCTAGAACTTGCCCATCTCAGTGGTTAGGAGTCTAGAATCATATAATAGGTGGTGCCCCTCTAGGACTTGCCATCTCAGTGGTTAGGAGTCTGGGATCTTATACTAGGTGGTGCCCCTCTAGGACTTGCCCATCTCAGTGGTTAGGAGTCTGGGATCTTATACTAGGTGGTGCCCCTCTAGGACTTGCCCACCTCAGTGGTTAGGAATCTGGAATCAGAGAGATTCATATATGTGTCAGTCCTGCCTTTGCCATTCGCTGGCTGATAGATTTTCAGCAAGTGCCTCACCCTTCCTGAGCCTCAGTTATCTCATTTATAAACTGGATAATGGTAGCATTCCCCCTCCCAGACCCTTGATGAGAGGTCAGGGTGTCGGGAGGTGGACCAGGTCCAACTAAAGGATCAGTGTGAGATGGCCCCTGGCTCTACGTTTCTTAACATCCAGTCCAGTAGAGACCTTGGTTTGCCTCTGTGGACAAACTGTGGATTTTATATTTGAGGCATGGAGGGGAGAAAAATACCCATCAAGGGTCACATATGAGGGCTGGGGGCAGAAAACTGGGCTCTAAATCAGAGCCCACTGTTCGGAAAAGAGAAAGGGACTCTCAAGGTGTCCGCTGCTGTGCTGGTGACAATAATGCTTTACTGCCTGGTCCTGTCTCGGATACTTTAGTTTGCAATGTAGGAAAGATATAAGCAAGTAGGTGGCAGAGGGCACAGCCCATACATCTGTATGAAGTAGTCCTACGTGGGATAGGTATGGTGGCCATGGTGGCCTTAAGGTCCTTATTTGGAATTTCCCCCTCCTCCCCCAAAGTGTTCCAATGACGCTGTGCTAGTGGCCACCTTCCACCCCACCGAGCCTACCCTACTTATCACCTGCGGGAAATCTCACATCTACTTCTGGAGCCTGGAAGGGGGCAGCCTAAGCAAGCGGCAAGGCCTCTTTGAGGTAAGTGCCAGGGGTGTGGGGGTAGGTTGGTCCCAGAATAGCCAGGAAGGGACACCCAGGCCAACAGTAACATGGCCTAGAAGGTCTCAGAGGCTCAGAGTTATGGGGAGACTGAGCCGTTGCCCATGGGGGCCTCAGTGTGTTTATCCATATAATGGGAATGACCTTCAACTCTGAAGGGGTGAGGACTCTGTGGGATGAAGGACATAGCTATTCCTGGCAGATAGTAAATGCTCAGTAAATGGGAGCTGCCAGACTGGTGGCACAGGCCTGCAGTCCTGGCACTTTGGGAGACTGAGGCAGGGATGTTGCAAGTTCCAGCTTAGTGACATAATGAGACCCTATCTTAAAATTAAAAATTAAAAAATGGGGTGGTGGGGGCGCTGGAGGAATGGCGCAATCCTTAGAGTACTTGCTTAGCAAGTGCAAGGCCCTGGGCTCAATTCTCTAGCACCATAAAAGCTAGGCATGGTAGCGCAGGCTTGTAATCCCAGCACTAGGGAACCTGAGGCAGGAGGATTGCCATGAGTTTAACGCCAGCCTGGGCTGCCTAGTGAGTTTAGAATCAGCCTGGACTGCAGAGTGAAACTCTGTCTCAAAGAAAGAGAGAGAGAGAGCTGGAGATGAGAGAGAGAGAGAGAGAGAGAGAGAGAGAGAGAGAGAGAGAGAGAGAGCGCTGCAGATACAGCTATGTAGCTCATGGTGGAGGCTCTGGGTTTGATCTCCAGTACCACAAACAAACAAAAAACAAACAAACAAAAATAGATCCAGCAGTGATTGGCATGGATAGTTACAGAAAGAGAGGTGGGAGGCTGAGATAGAAACTGAGCCAGAAGCAGAGGGCATGTGAGGGAAGGTACAGGGGACCTCTGACTGAGTTCTACTTTCCCTGCTCACCTTGAAGCTCTGGGAAGTTGGGCCTGGTGGCACAGACCAGTAATCCCAGCACTCTGGAAAGAGGCTAAGGCAGGGGGATTGCAAGATGTAGCCCAACCTGGGCAACTTAGTGAGACTCTGTCTCAAAATTGAAAACAAAAAATATGGTCTGGGATGTAGTTGAGTGTGAAGGCCCTGGGCTCAATCCCCAGAACCATTAAAAAAAAAAAAAAAAACAAAACCCTGGGGAACACCAGACCCAGGTGAACATGCCACAGAGATACTGAGAAGGTGAGGAGAGGCAGGGAGGGAACCTAGAGAGACAGGAGGTGGACAGGGAGAATGAGATCAGGACGAAGAAGAGAAAGGGCAGAAAACAGACGGAGAGAGGTTAGGGAGCAGAGAGAAGAGGCAGGAAGTGGGACCCAGGATGGGCCAGGGAGACAGTGAGGTCAGAAACCCCGGGGACCTGAGCCCTCCAGGCTGCAGTCGGAGGCACATAGAGGTAGCCAGGCTCCACACGGGGCCACACACTCAGAGACATAGAGGTGATCCTCTGGGCCTCAGTCCTGGGTGTAGGTGACTTCTGGGAAGCACCCTGCTTCAGCGACACATTTGACACTTTCCTCCTCTTCCACCTTAGAAACACGAGAAACCAAAGTATGTGCTGTGTGTAACCTTTCTGGAGGGTGGCGACGTGGTCACTGGAGACTCTAGTGGGAACCTCTATATATGGGGCAAAGGTTAGTGTCACCCAATCTGTTTGGTCCCCACTGCAGTATTCCCAAACACCCTTAGCTGTGGCCCTCCTTCCTTAACCCTGCTCGTGCGGAATGATGGCACAGTACAACAAATCCCTACCTGTCCCACACCAGCGCCCTCCTCAGGGCTCAGCGCAGATACCCTCTCCCTCTGATGTTGTCAGTTTTTGACTTCTTGGTTAGGGATCAAGGCTAAATTACAAATGAATGGGTTAACTCAGAGGAGATGGAAGTGTGAATGGATGGGTGGAAGGAGGGTGGGTGGATGGATGGACAGATGAGTGGGTGGGTGGAGGGAGGTGTGGATAGTTGGGTAGATGGATGGAGGGATATAGGTGGGTGGGTGGAGAGATGGATGAGTGGGTGGGTAGGTAGAGCTGTGAATGGTTGGGTGGGTAGATGATACATGGATGGATGGATGGATGGATAAGTAGATGGATGGTTTGTCCCATCTTATTTAATTCCTATTTTATTTAGGGTTTTTCTTTTTTTTTTTGAGACAGGGTCTCACTGTATAGTCCAGGCTGGTTCTGAACTCACTCTGTAACCCTAGACTGACCTTGAACTCAGGACAGTCTCTCTACCTCAGCTTCCCAAGTACTGGGACTATAGGTGTGCTACACCATGCCCAGTTTATGTGGTGCTGGGGAATTGAACTCATAGTACTTAGCGCTTACTTCGCTAGTTCTTTAACCTCTGAGCTATTCCTCTAGCCCCTGTCCCATCTTCTTGATCAAAGATTGAATGAATGAAGAAGTCATCCTAGTTGATGAATAGAATAATGAGGGAGTGATTATGTGGTCCTTCTTAGTGAGTGATTAGCTGAATGAGGGATCTCATGAATGAGTGGCTGTCACTGCTAAGAGATGACTGTTTATAAATGGATAGATCTTGTCCCAGTTGATGGATCTATATAGTGACAAACAAAGGGGTTGGAGGAGGAGCACAGCTGTAAGAGCCCTTGCCTTGTGAGGGCAAGGCCTTGAGTTCAATTCCCCAGCACCACATAGCCGGATGTGGAGGCACACACCTGTAATCCCAGCCCTCAGGAGGCTAAGGCAGGAGGATTGCTGTGAGCCCATGTCTAGCCTGGGCTACATAGTGAGTTCAGGACTAGCCTGGACTTCAGAGCAAGACCCTGCCTCAAGGAAAGAAAAAAACAAAACAGTGATAAATGAATAAGTGATTGTTTCAGCCAGTAGAGATTAATGGTTCATAAAGAACAGATGGTTACAGGAAGTGGATCGATAATTGAATGAATAAATAAATTGACTGCTCTAGCCATTGGATGGATGAATATATAAATAAAAGGTTCCAACTGTGGGTGGCTTTATAGATAAATTAATGGGGGTTAGGTGTGGTACAGTGGTAGAACATGAGCTTAGCTAGCTAGCTTGTACAGTGCCCTGGATTCAATCTCTAGAGTCAAATTTTTTTTCACATTAATTGGTTAATTAGTGGGTTGTCCCAGCAAGATACAGGAGTAAAAGTTTGTCCCAAGTTGGGGATAATGGTGCACATCTATAATCCCAGCATTCTGGGAGGTGAGACAGCAGGATCTCAAACTCAAGCCCAGCCTGGTGGTGTTGGCCTTTGGGAGGCTGAGGCAGGAGGATTGCAAGTGTGAACCCAGCCTGGGTATATTGGCAACTTAGTGAGATCCTGTCTCAAAAAAAAAAAAAAAAAGTGGGCTGGGGATGTAGCTCAGTGTGGAGGCCCTGGCTCAATTTCCAGTACCACAACAAGAACAAAAAGTTGGTTGTAGCCTTTAGCTAAATGTGAGACCCTGTCTTAAAAAGAAAGGGGCTGAGAATGGAAAGGAGCTCCCATTGCCACTGGTAGAATATTTGCTAAGCATGAGTGTGGCCCTGGGATCAATCCACAGCACCCCTGTGCCCCCCAAAATGCCCTGTGTTGGGGCCCTCAGGACCCAAGAGCCTCAGCATTGCTGACCTTGGCCAAGTTCCTTTAAGTCACGTGTTGTTTTGCTTGTTTACTGCTTGAAGTCAGGTGTTGCTTGTTTACTAAATTTAAGTCATGTGTTGTTTTGCTTGTTTTACGTTTGAAATCTGGATCAGGTGTTGAAACACGTGACTGTTAACAAGCGGGAAGGCAAGGAGGGTATAAAAGGAAGGCTGTAGATAATGAAGCGTCTTTTGCAGCGTCCCTTGCAAGAGTCCAGTATTCTTCAATCCACACGCCCCCGTCTCGAGTTCTTGTTGACTGCCTGAGCGGGCTCAGTCAGCCCTGAGTATTAGTCCCAGTTCATAGATGGCAAACAGTCAACTCAGAGAAGAGCAGTGACCTAGGAAAGGGCTGAGCTTGCAGAACCAGAGGCTTAGTCTTTAAGGCCCCTGCCTGTCACATCCCCCTGGCCCCCACCCCACTGCATTGAGGTGTGTGTGAGACGGGCCTGGTCTGGCCATTGCGGCTTTCCTTCTCCGGGCCGCTGATTCCTTGCCTGCGAGCCAAACGGGAGGCAGGGATGACTTCCCAAGTACCAGTTCTGCTGACCTGGTCCCCAATAATGTTGCTTGGGGCAGAGCTATATTGTGGGAGGGAATTTGCCTTAGGAGTTGGGAACACCTGGGATTAAGTTCAAGCTGTCAGTTGGGTTGCCCACACCAGGATGGGTGCCCCTACCTCACTTCCTGGCCCACAAGTCAATAAAGTATTCCTGAAAAGTCTGCCGTGGATGCCCCCATATATCAACAAGTTGACACAGTCCCTCCAGGTCAGACTCCCTCTGCCCCCTCCAGCCAGGTCCCATCTCCCACCAGCACACAGTTCCCACTACATCCACATATCTGAGGCTTTTGAGGGACATTCCAGATCCAAACCATAGCAAGAAGCAGATGCAAATGGGACACTGTCCCCCCCTTCCGTTACTCCCAGGTTCCCGGGACGCCGCCTCGCTAGGGGCCTGCTTCATGGTCCCACCTTCTCCTGTCCCGTAGTCCTTTTTCTTTTGCTAGTAGTGAGGACTGAACCGAGAAAGCCCTGAGCTACATTACTAGCCCCCATTTACCTTTTGTAAAAATTTTATTTTGAGGCCAGGCCTAGGGGCACAGGCCTGTAATCTGAGCACTCTGGAAAGCTGAGGCAGGAGGATCACAAGTCTGAGCCCAGCCTGGACAACTTAGTGACTTAGCAAGCAAGACCCTGTTTCAAAATCAACAAGAATGGAGATGTAGCTCAATGGGAAGGCCCTGGGTTCAATCCCCAGTATAATAAAGAAAAAAGAAAAGAGTTTTTGAAACAAGTTCTTAACAAATTGCCCAGCCTGGCCTACACTTTGCAATCTTCCTGCCTCAGCTTCCTGTGTTCCTAATATTACAGGCATAAGATCAAAATTCTTTTTCTTTCTTTTTTTGGAAAATAGCTTTTTGTATTAGTTCAAAATATTCTTCCCAGTTTGACACAAAATAAAGTGTATTAGTATCAAAAGAATCTAACCAAAGAGGCCACGCGGAAACTTCATGATCTCACACTAAAAGACTGAGATTTCAGCGTGTTTCTTTTCCAATGCAAATAAGCAGGCGATACAGTCAGTGTGCATTGAAGTTCTGGAGGGGGTGAGAGTGTCCCGCAGGCCTCGCAGCCTTTTATGAATGGCGAGTTTACAAAGGAGAATCAACTAGAACAGAAAGTCATGCCTTGAATAAAAACAAGTATTTCCAAATGGGAGACTACTAGATTGCTTTCAGTTCCCTAAATAATCCTTGTTCGTCCTATTCTCTTGCTCTTCACAAGAAACAACAAAACAAAAAATTGTTTCTACTGCCTGGAATGATTTCTCACCTTCTCTTTTCCCAGCCAACTTCTGTTCAGCCTTGAGATCCTTGCTCAGATATTGCTTCCTCCGGAAAGCCCTCCCTGGCCCTCTGTGCCATTTCATGATCTCCTCCTGTCAGTCCCTGTCCCACCCCCAACTGTGCTGATTTGCCACCAGCTAGTAATGAGTCTGTCTCTACCATTGAACTGGGAGTACACTAAGAGCGATCTGAGGGGCTGGGCGTTGCTGAGTGGTTAAAGTGCTTGCCTAGCAAGCATACATTTTTGGGTTTGATTACCCGGTGCCACAGAAGCTGCCATCGTGGTCCACACCTATAATCCGAGCACTTGGGAGGCTGGGGCAGGAGGACTGCTGTGTGTTTGAGGCCAGCCTGGGCTAGGGAGTGAATTCAAGACCAGCCTATCTAGGAAAAGAAAGACAGAGTGATCTGAGGTTCTGCGAGTTAAATAATTGTTAATTGGGTTGAGGATGTAGCTTGGTGGCAGAGCCCTCACCTAGATCCTTGCCATATATGGTTAAAGGATGGATGAGTGAGTCGGTGGATTGAGAGGTGGTCAGTAGATGGGAATTGAGTGGCTGTCTGGTTGGACTGAGCGTGGGTAGCTGGATGGACGGGTGGGGAATGAATGGTGGGTCGGGGGTGGATGAGAGATGGCTAGAGGGATGAGTGGACGAGAGGTGACGGAGGCTGGATGGTGGGTAAGTTGGTGAGTGAAAGCCTGGGCTAGGGCAGGTAGGTAGGTCAGAGGATGGATGGGTGGATGTTAGCTTCAGGTGATTTCATGGAGGGATGATAAGGTCGTGGAACCTGTGGGTGGCGAGTGGGTGGATGGAAGGGCGGATAGGACAGAAAGATGGGTCGATGGGTGGGCATAGGCTTGAGTTTAGGGTCAGCACAAGGCGGGTTCCCCTGATGACTCCTGCCCTTGGCCATCCTGCAGGTGGCAACCGCATCACACAGGAGGTGCTGGGTGCCCACGATGGCGGCGTGTTTGGCCTCTGCGCCCTGCGGGACGGGACGCTGGTATCCGGAGGGGGCCGCGATCGGAGGGTGGTTCTCTGGGGTTCCGACTACAGCAAGCTGCAGGAGGTAGAGGTGAGGAAGGGGGTGGACCAGCCCTGTAACCCCAGCATGGTGCCTGACACTAAACCCTCCTCCCTGTTGTCCCATTCTGATGAAGTGTGTCCTGCCCTGTCTGCCCCCAGGTCCCCGAGGACTTCGGCCCTGTGCGCACTGTGGCCGAGAGTCGGGGAGACACACTTTATGTGGGGACCACTCGCAACTCCATCCTGCGGGGATCTGTGCACACGGGCTTCTCTTTGCTGGTCCAGGTGAGTGATGCCAGCGCCCTGTCCTCCCCAGCTCTTTCTCTGCTCCTCCCTGCCATCTGTCCCAACTGTGTCTCCTCACTGCCCTGCCTGTCCCTTCTCTTTGGCCTGGCAGACACCACTTACCCCTCATAGCCTCACCCTGCCCTGACCTTGAACCCCCCCAGAATTCTCCATGATCCAGCAACCAAAGAGATAACTACCTCCTGAATGGGCTCCCAGGACCTTCCCCCCACCAGCTAGGCTGCCTGCTGCCCTTCTGATTGGGGGTGGCCTCCTCCAGTGTGATTGATACAGTGCCCTAGCCTGTCATGGTAGTGCACGCCTGTAACCCCAGCACTCAGGAGGCTGAGGCAGGAGGATTGCCATGAGTTAGAAGCCAACCTGGGTTACATAGTGAGTTCAGGGCCAGCTTGGACTATACGCTGTTTCAAAAAAAAAAAAAAAAGTTACTAAAAAATTAAAAGATAAAGTGCATAGTGGATTTTCATGCTGTCACACGGGCCACACATGTTTCAGAGCTCTAGCACCAAGGATCTGGGAGGCCACCGGGTGTCTACTCCGTCGCCCCTGCTGGCACTGCCTCCTCCTCCTCTTCCTCTTCTGCTGAGCTACATCTCAGCCCTTCTTTTTTTTTTTTTTTTTGAGACAGGGTCTTGTTAAGTTGCTAAGTTGCCCAGGCTAGACTTGAACCTGCAACCTGCAACCCTTCTGCCCCAGCCTCCTGAGTGCTGGGATTTTACAGGCCCGCACTTCCAGGCCCAGCGTGGTCTCTTCTGGTGGCTCAGCCCCCTTCTCCTTTGCTGGTGTGTCACCCCACTTCCCCACCAGTTAACCCCGGGGTAGGCAGCATTGTGCGGTGGTTAGGAGCATGAATTCTGGAGCGTGGCTGCCTCCGTTCAAATCACAGCCTGGTTGCTTATTAGCTGTGTGAGACTGAGCGAGTGAGCAACCTCTCTGTGTTTGTGAAGTAAGAGAACTTGATGGCACTGGATCTGGTGAAGATCCCGTGAGTCACTTCCTACGCAACCAGCGTTGGGACCCAGCCTGGTGGGACCAGTGGGCACAGTCTTTCCTTCACCAGCCTGAGTGCTCCCTTTGACAGTTCCAGTTCAAATCCATGGGCGTGGAGATGCCGCTATTGCCCTGGTTTCCATAAGAACATGAAAGCCAGGGCTAGAGGGATTTTCTAGGTGTCCTGAGGACAGAAGAGACTTTAGAGACCTGTAATGATAATCCTGCCGAGTGTGGTAGCCCCAGATCTCAGCACTCTCAGGAGGATCACAAATTCAAGCCCAGCCTGGGCAACTTAGCTGGGGGTGTAGCTCAGTGTGAAAGCTTTGGTTTGAATCTCTGGTACTGGGGGAAAAAAAAAAAGCTAGATTCTGTGGCACAAGCTGATAATTCTAGCACTTTGGGAGGCTGAGGCAGGATGATCACAGGTTCAAACCCAGCCTGAACAATTTAGCTGCTTATAAGACCTTGCCTCGACTAAACAACAAAAAAGGACCTGGAGATCAAAACAGAAGCTATGTGTTCAAGCTCCATTACTGCTCTAAACCAAATCAAATCAAAACAAAAAACCTCTTACCTTATTCATGTTACTAATACAGGTTGATGTAGCATAACCACCATTACATAAAAGGGAATCCTAGAGCTGGAGGAATAATTAGCTCAGTGGTTAAAACGTTTGCCTAGCAAGCTCAAGGCCCTGGGTTCAGTTCCCCAGCTCCACATAAGCTGGACGTGATGGTACATGCCTGTAATCCTAGCACTCGGGAAGCTGAGGATTGCCGAGTTTGAGATTAGCCTGGGTTCCATAGTGTTCAGCAGCAGAGTGAGACACTGTTCGAAAAAAAAAAAAAGAAAGAAAAAAAGAAAAAGTGAATCCTAATAGTACTATTATATGATTATTGAGTTATTGATTAATAATAACATTGATACCAGCTACTTCCATGATATGAGTCCTTGCCCTGAGGTAGCTTTTTTTAATAGCTGTTTCTTTCCATCCATGATCTGAGTGAGCTCAGCAGTGCTGGGAGGCGCGCAAAACGATTGACCCCATTTTACAGCTGGTAGAACCGAGGCACCAAGGAGAAGGTACCGCCCAGGTGATGGGCTGCCCACAGTCAGTAAGAGAGGGCTGGTGGTCATCATCATCAGGCTGAGGTCGCTCCAGCAGATCCCAGACTTCCGGGCTCTGTCTGATACCAGGCTAAGGTCAGAGGCCTGTCCCAGAGCCTTGGAGCTGAGCCCCAGGAGGCATGGGCAGGGTTGCAGCAGCCTGCCTGGCCCGGAGGGCCAGCTCTGAGTCACTGACTTTCCTGCTTCCCATTGTACAAAGAGGAAAGCAGCGGTTGGGAGGAAGGGGCCGGACTTGCCTGGAGCCACACTCGAGCATGAGTCAGCCGGATGATGGGGGGGAAAAGGCTTCCCAGGTCTCGCTGAGCAGGGTGAGCAGCTGGGTGGCTCGAATAACTGATCCTCTCCTGCCTCCGCCTCCAACAGTTCTGGGAGTATAGGACCCTACCACCAAACCCAGCATGCCTGACCCCTTGCTGCTCCAATGTCCCAGGTCACCCTGAGCTGAGTGGGTGACTAGGCTAGTGGTTTTCTGGCACCAGGGTGGGTACAGAAGGGCCAGGATCACAGTCTCCATCACGCCATCTTGCTTTCCCTCCAGGGCCACATGGAAGAGTTGTGGGGCCTGGCCACGCACCCCAGCCGGGCACAGTTTGTGACCTGTGGTCAGGATAAGCTGGTGCATCTGTGGTGTTCAGAGTCCCACCAGCCCCTGTGGAGCAGGATCATCGAGGTAAGAGGATGGGGAACCGGACACTGTTCTACCAGGGCCCTCTTTCCGTGCCAGGACTCGGTGTGTCAGCTGGAAACCGCTCCAGGTCTTCTTAGTCGAAAGGTATTTAACAGAGGGACCCAGGTGCTGACAGTCCCCTGGTGGGGCTGGACAGGTGAGTTAGTGATGGAATGAAGCCCAGAGTGACATCACAGAACCAGCCATCCAGAGCAGCCTCTACCACCCAGGGAGGTATGAGTCAGGAGTCACTGAGCTCAAGAATATGTTTTTAAGCTGGTATGATAGACATGGCTGTAATCACAGCACCCTGGGATGGTCACAGGTTCAACTCCCAATAACACACACACACACACACACACACACACACACACACACACTCTGCTACGCTGGGTATGGTGGCACATGGCTATATAATTCCTGCACTCTGGGAGGCTAAGGAAGGAGGGAGGATTCCAATTTGAGTCCAGCCTGGGCAGTTTTGTGACTTAACAATAACTGATCTCAGAATAGAAAATAAAAAGTGGGGTTGGGGATGAAACTCAGCGTGAAAGCCCTGGATCCAATCCTAGTACCAAGAGAAACACACAGAACCCCAGAAAACCAAATGCTTTCATAGTCTTAAGAGCTGAGCACGCTGTGGCCCACTGTAACTGTTGCCCCCACAGCTACATTGTCCCTGATAAGAGCAATTGGCCACAGGTGGCTGTTGAAACCTAAATTAACTAAAGTGTAAATAGCGTTTAATTTCTTTTGTTGGTCGAGTGCACTAGCCACATTTCAAGGATTCCCGTACTTCATGTGACTCATGGCTACTGTATCAGAAAGGGCCAGAAAAAAAGTTTTCATTGGCGTAGAAGGTTCTGTTGGGTGGTCTTGCTCCAGAGCTACCCAGTGCTGGCTGGACTGGCCAAAAGCAGGTGCTCTGTGACCTTACTGCTTTCAGTGTGCATAAGGGTAGTGGACTGTACCTAGGGAACCAGTGTAGGAAGCCCACAGCTTTCAGCCCATTGTGGAACCCAAATCACAGCAGAACTCTGGCTCCAAGAGATTTTGAAAAATGTGATTTTTAGCTCCCCGGCCTGTATGGGATGGGAAGGCATGCAAGGGCGGTGGTTAGTTCCCTGTGTCCCACACCCCATCCTCTGCCATTTGAGGATACTCTGTTCTTGGTAACTGCCATGGACATATAATTTTCATCTTGACTGCCTTAATTGAGCAACTACTGTATGCCAAGCCTTGCGCTTGGTACAATATTTTCCCATGTGGCAAGGGTGTCAGATTGCCTAGGGAGTTGTTAGAGTTCCGGAGCCTTGTCCACAGTTTGCATCAGGAGATAAATCTGGAACCAGAAATTAATAAGGTTTTTTTTTTGTAATTGTTTGGTGGTACCGGGAACTGAACTTTGCACTAAGCTACATCCTGATGTTTTTTTTTAAATTATTTTTTAGAAATGGCCTCTTTAAGTTGCTGAGTTGCAGGGCTGGAGGAATAGCTCAGCAGTTAAGAGTGCTTGGCTAGCAAGCCCCAGGCTATGAGTTTGATTCCCCAGCATGACATAAGCTGAGACTGGTGGCACATGCCTGTAACCCCATCACTCAGGAGGCTGAGGCAGGAGGATTGCTCTGTGTTTGAGGCCATCCTGAGCAGCAGGACAATCCTGGATTACAGAATGAAATGTAGTCTCAACAACAACAAAAAAATTATAAATCTGGTGCTGACAAAGATGTGGGGAAACAGGCACTCAGAGACAAGTTGTGATAATTTCATTTTATATATATATTTTTTTTTGTGGTGCTAGAATTGAAAAAGTTTTGTGGAAAGCATACTGACATTAAATGTCAAAAGTCTTAAAAATTTTGGGCTGGAGGAATAGCTCAGCAGTTAAAGTTCTTGCCTAGCAAGCCAAGGCCCTGAGTCCAATTCCCTAGCACCACATAAGCTGGGAGTGGTGGCACCCACCTGTAATGCCAGCACTTGGGAGGCTGAGGCAGGAGGCTTGCCATGAGTTTGAGGCCAGCATGGGCTACAGAGTGAGACCCTGTTTCAAAAAAGAAAAGAAAAAAGAGAAGAGAAAAGAAAAGAAAAGAAAAAGAATACCCTTTGGCCCAGTTGCCCCACTTTGAGGAAATGACCTAAGGCAATCTTTTTGGATACATAAAGGAACCATGGGAATGTAGAACAGAAGTAAGATGTAATTATTACGTAACACATATATAGTAATAAACATAATAATTATGAATCCAGGCCCAGAGGCACAGGCCTGTAATCCAAGCACTCTGAGATGCTTAGGCAGGAAGATCACAAGTGTGAACCCAGGCTGGATGACTTAATGATTTAGTGAGACCCTGACTCAAAAACAAATTATAAAAATGGGCTGGGCTTCATACACTGCCACACACACACACACACAAGGAATAAGAGAACGATCAGGAGACAGCACTGACTGGAGGTGGCTTTCGTTCAGACTGTTGGGGAAGGGAGAGTGCTTTCTGGGCACCTGGGTCGTCCCGGTGGGTCTTGAAGGGCAGCAGAGGGGGCTGAGGCCGCCTCTGAGGCAGGGGGATGGCATGATGGATGCAAGACCCTGGCTCTCAGCCTGGCCGCTTCTCTAGGACCCTGCTCGCTCTGCTGGCTTCCACCCCAGTGGCTCTGTCCTGGCTGTGGGCACAATGACTGGCAGGTAAAGCTAAGGAGGGACATTGGAGGGGGCGTCTTTATTCCTTGGGGAACTGGCCCTTCACTCTAGTCCCTGCAAGGCCATAGAGATGCTAATTAGGCACCCACTGTTACCAACCCTCATTTTTCAACATCCCCTTAGAGTAGCTTTCCCTGCATCCCTTTGGGGACTCTGCTCCCTCCCCCGGGCCTCACGAGGTGCTGCCCTCTCTGCGGGTCAGCTCACCTCTCCTCCTTCCTCATGCCTTGTCCTTAAAGATGGCTGCTACTGGACACCGAGACCCATGACTTGGTGGCGATCCACACAGATGGCAATGAACAGATCTCAGTGGTCAGCTTCTCCCCAGGTAAGGCGCTGGCCGAGTCCCTGGTAGAGGCAAGGCTTGGGACAGTGGCTCGCAGTTACTGGCGAGCGAAGGGGACAGAGCCCTAGCAGCAAGGCCTGGAAAGGACTGTAGTGGGGGGGCTGCTGGGGAGGGGCTGAGTCTGGGAGACGAGGGGGCGGAGCCTGGGTGCCTCCTCATAGCCCCTCCCCCTCCCCAGACGGGGCGTACCTGGCCTTGGGCTCCCACGACAACTTGGTGTACGTGTACACGGTGGACCAGGGCGGCCGCAAGGTCAGCCGCCTGGGCAAGTGCTCGGTGAGTGGGCAGTAGCCTCCCGCCCGCGTCGCCGCCCAACCCAGAGGGTGTAGAATTAACCAATTTTCTACCTCAAGGAAGTACATCTTCAGTACTCAACCGACTGGCCCTGATCACTGCAAGGAGTCTTAGTCCGCCTCCTTTATCCCTTCCTGTGTCCCGCCCCTTCGTGTAGCCCCGCCCCCACACTCTGAGCCCCGCCCCGCGTAGTTCCGCCCCTCGCATTCTAAGCTCACCTTCTGTGTAGCCCCATCCCCTGTGTCTAGCTCTGCCCACACGTTCCGAATTGCCATTGTGTTCTAAGCAGTTTGTCAGCCCCGCCCATCCCAGTCTAGCCCCGCCCTAGTAGTCTGGCCCTGCCCCTACACCAAAGGACTGTATCTTTCCCTGTGTTGTTCTCACCCTCCTCCTGTGTTTTGCTTTCGGCCCTTCCTGATCTAAACCGGCCCCCTCTCACGGGTTCTGTTCTCTCCTGTTCTAACACCCCCATGTCCCCTCACAGGGACATTCCAGTTTTATCACCCACCTTGACTGGGCCCAGGACAGCAGCTGCTTTGTCACCAATTCTGGAGACTATGAGATTCTGTACTGTGAGTTCTCTGAGACCCAAGTGGACCCCTCCTCAGTCTCATTTGCATGTGTGATTTGCATAGACCTCCTGAGTTCCCGGAGGGGAGCAGGGGCTTCCAGTTTCTCTCTGAATCTCAGTATTCAGGGCAGTTGAGATTGTGGAACTCAGGGGCCCCTGGTTTCTGACTTTCTCTCTGGCGGACCCCAGTTCTTCCCCTTTCTGGTGGTTGGGTTTATAGGGTGCAGGTCTATAGTCAGTTTGTCCCTGCTCGGATTCAGGAGTATCTGGACCCAGAATCCAGCCTTCAGGCAGCACAGAGGGGTAGGATGGATCCCAGGCGACGTCAGCTTCCTGTCTCTCTTGTCTGTGAACTGGGTAGGGTTAACCATGCTTCAGGGCCTGAACACGTCGTCTGATTTTCTGCGCCAGGGGACCCAGCCACCTGTAAGCAGATCACCAGTGCAGATGCTGTAAGGAACGTGGAATGGGCCACGGCTACCTGTGTGCTGGGATTTGGGGTGTTTGGTAAGTTCTTGAATGAAAGGTCCCAGCGAGAGCATGAGTTCCAAGAATCAGCCTGGACTGATAATTTTCAGTCTTCTTGGTTACCTCCAGGACAGGGAACTCACTCCTTTACTGTTTCTGGGCAGTATTTTAGAAGGGGCAATGAGTACAGATGACTGGATAAAGAGGATGTGGTATATATACACAGTGGAGTACTACTCTGCCATCAAGAATGAGATATTTTAGTCATTTGCAGGAAAATGGATGCACCTTGAGATCATTATGCTCAGTGAAATGAATCAGACCCAGAAAGTTAAATATTATGGTTTCTTTACTATGAGAAAACCAGGCCATAAACATTGTAAGAGACATGGGAGAAAGTGAGAAGATGGACTTTGTGGACAGGAAAAGGGATGTGATATGTAAATTTAAAAAAAAGAAAAAAGAAGAAAGGCAGAGTGAGATGGCCACTGAAGTCCTTTAGAGCTATAATGAAAACAAGACCGAGTCAGTGGTGGCACCTGGCCTAGAAGGCGCCACACTGCAGTTCCACAGCCGCTGGTTTATTCTGGCTTTGAGGTAGTCTGCACATACTACCTGATCACCTTTGTGCTGGCCCTGGGCTGGGCAGTGCTGGGCATACTGGTGGCCATAACAGCCCCAGCCCTGCTGTCCTGCAGGTCACAATCCAGGGAGAGAGATAGACCTGTCCCCAGTCAGTGATGACCCTGAGTGGTTAGGGTTGAGCTGGGTGGAGGAGCATCTGGCCTTGTCTGGGAAAGAGTCAGGGAGGGCTTCCTGGAAGAACAGACATCTGCACTAGGACTTGGCGGATGAAGAGAAGTTTCCCCCCTGGTTTTGGAGAGCAGTCTGTCGGCGAAGGAAATAGCACAGCATATGGAGAAGCCCCGAGATGAGCAAGAACTTGGCCTTTGGAGGAGGGCACGAAAGCAGAATGGCCAAGTGCCTGCGGAGTTGGAAAGGGGCGTGGTGAGGTTGGGGCTAGAGCCAGGAGGGGCCAGGCAGACGCTCCAGGGCCACAGCCTTTCTCCTGACAGCACTGGGGAGCTGGGGAAGAGCTTCAGGCAGTAGAAGAGTAAAGTCACATTTACCTCTTCAAAAGATCACTCTGAGCCAGGCTTAGTGGAGCTGACCTGCAGTCCCAGCACTCTGGGAGGCTGAGGCAGGGGGGTTGCGAGTTCAAGCCCAGCTTAGGCAATTTTAGTGACTTAATGAGACCTTGTCTAAAAGAAATAAAATACAAATGAAGGTCCCCGGACAGACAGTGTGAAGCCCCTGGGTTTAATCCTTACTCTTAGGGAAAAAAAAATATTGAGACAGGGTCTCTCTTGTAGTCCCGGCTGGCCTTGAACTCGACTATGTAGCCCAGGCTGGCCGGGAATTCATGGCAGTCCTCCTGCCTCAGCCTCCCAAGTGTTGGGATTATAGGCCTGCATTACCAGGCCTGGCTAATTTTTTAATGTGGCGCTGGGGAATTGAGCCACGGACCTTTCATGTGCTAGGTAAGTGCTCTAACCCCTGGGATATGCCCCAGCCCCCAGAAATGATCGTCTGATGCCTCTTCTTGGTGGGAAGAGGGTGGGAAAGGAGGCTGAGGACCGGCTCGCTTTGGCTGTGCATGGCCTCACCTCTCCCTGTCTTTCCCGCAGGGATCTGGTCCGAGGGGGCGGATGGCACTGACATCAATGCCGTGGCCCGCTCCCACAATGGCAAGTTGCTGGCTTCAGCTGATGACTTTGGCAAGGTTCACCTGTTTAGTTACCCCTGCTGTCAGCCTCGCGTGAGTACATGGAGGGCCGGTGGGTAGTAAGCAGGATTGGGGGAAAAATCCTAGCAGCTCTGGTCCAACCCTGCTCCCTTCAAGTCCCCAGTTTCCCCATCTATATGATGAGGACACCAAGGGCCTCTCTGTCTCTCTCTCTCTCTCTCTTGCCTTTCTATTCTTTATTTGTGGCACTAGATTGAGCCCAGAACCTTCACACTGAGCTTCCTCCTTTTTCCCCCAAGGTGTAGAGACAGCATTTTATTAGAGAAAATAGAAGAGGATAAATTCTTCCACTAGTGGGAAGGGTACCAGAAATGTGGGTTGCCCCTAGTCCATATTTTATTTTGATTTTCAGGTAGGGTCTCACTAGGTTGCTAAGTTCCCCAGTTTAGGCTTAAACTTGAGGGCCTCCTGCCTCAGCCTCCCAGAATACTGGGATTATTGTGTTTGCTTGCTTCTTTATTTTTCTTTCTTTCTTTGGTTTTCTTTTCTTTTCTTTTTTGAGACAGTCTCACTCTGTAGTACAGACTGGTTCTGAACTCTCTGTGGAGCCCAGGTTGGCCTCAAACTCATGGTAATCCTCCTTCCTCAGCCTCCCAAGTGCTGGAATTACAGGTGTGCACTGCCACGCCTGGCTTACAAAGGTTTAAGAAGGATCATAAGTCAGTATTTTACTTTGTTTTGTTTTTTTTGAGATAGGGTTTCTGTAGTCTAGGCTGGTTCTGAATTCAATTTTGTAGTCCAGGCTGGTCTCAAACTCATAGCAATCTTCCTGCCCCAGCCTCCACAGTGCTGGGATTACAGGCATGCACCAACATGCCCAGTTTATGCGGCACTAGGGAATTGAACTCAGGGCCTTGTGCTTGCTCGGCAAGAGTTCTAACCCCTGTGCCATGATGGAGCCAGGGCCTTCACACTGAGCTACATCCCTTACCCCATCTTTATTTGAGACAGGGTCTCACTAAGTCCCATGTTGTCTAGTCTGGGCATGAATTTGCAATCCTCCTGCCTGAGTCTCCTGTAATGCTGAGATTATAGATCTTTACCACCAGGCCTGGCTGTGGGGCATAGTGAGCTCATCTTCAGGCACCGGCAGCTCAGCCATGTCTGACATAAGACTGCACCTGAATTGTACATTCTCTGGTTCTGTTATAATTAGAAAACTTTTGTACCTAAAACAAGAACAGTACAGTGACCCCATATCTACATATTTCCCATCTTCGCTCAGGACAAGATTTGGTGTATTTCTTCTCTCTCTCTCTCTCTCTCTCTCTGTCTGTCTTTCGGCACTGGGGAGTGAACCCAGGGGTGCCCTCCTACTGAGCCCGTTTGGTTTTTTACTGTGAGAATCTCACCAAATTGCCAAGGCTGGCCTTGAACTCATTATTCTCCTGCCTCAGCCTCCTGAGGCACTGAAATCACAGGTGTGTGCCATGGTGCCCGGCCTTTTTCTTCTTCTTTTGTTGATGCTGGGATTGAACTCAGGTTCTGTACATGGGAAGCGCACACTCTACCACTGAGCTAAATTCCCTGGTCCCCCTTTTATATTTATAAACAAACTCCATACAGGACTTTTTAACCTCCTAAATTTAAATATCAGTATCTTCAAAACTTAGGTTAATATTGGATATAAGTGTCAGAAATCATTCTTTTCTCTGGTGCAGGCCTGTAATCCCACACCTTAGGAGGCTGAGGCAGGAAGTGTGCAGGTCTGAATAACTTAGTAACTACACGAGGTTTTGTCTCAAACACTAAAAATGGAGCTGGAGGAATAGAACAAGCAGTTAAGGTGCTTGGGCCCTGAGTTAGATTCCCCAGCACCACAGAAGCTGGGCATGGTGGCACGCCTGTAATCACAGCATGCAGCCTCTGGGAGGCTGAGGCAAGAGGATCGAAAGTTTGAGGCCAGCCTGGGTAACTTAGTGACTTTGTGAGAACTTGTCTCAAAATGAAAAATTTTTTAAAAGGGCTGGATCTTACTAAGTTGCCCAGGCTGGCCCCAAACTTTGGATCCTCCTGACTCAGCCTCCTGCGCAGCTGAGATGACAGGCAATATCCCCATAGAATACACTCCTTATTGGCTTCTGCGCTCCACCGCATGTCTACAGGGTTCATCCTCACTGCAGATAGCAGTGGTTGCTTCGTAGCTATAGATTGATATAGTACCATTGCATTATTTACCCATCTCTCTCTCTTTTGTGGTACCAGGGATTGAACCAGCATTAATTTTTTAATATAATCATGTCCCCAGCTCACATTCAGATGTCCTTGGTTGTGTCTCCAGATGGCTTCCTGTAGTTAGTTTCCTTAAATCAGGTCCAGACACTGTGTTAACTTCTGTCTTAGGCCAATTTGTGAACAGCGCCCCCTTCCACTCACCTGCATTCTTACTATTTATACTGTTGGACCCACTGAGTCTTAGGAAAGGGGTTTTATGGCTGGACCCGGTGATGCAGGCCTGTAATCCCAGCAGTTTGGGAGGCAGGGAGATTGCAAGTTCGAATTTATCCAGGATAACTTAGCAGCTGAGCAGAACCCTGGCCTGGAATCCAGCCTCGGTACAAAAAAAATTTTTTTAAAGGGGGAGTTTAATAAGCAGAGAAGGGGACAGGACACAAAGACCTCAAGGTGGCTTTGCCCCTTCTAATCTGGTTTTTTTTTTTAACTTCTCCCATAACAGGCCCTCAGCCACAAATACGGTGGACACAGCAGCCATGTGACAAACGTGGCCTTCCTGTGGGATGACAGTGTGGCCCTGACCACGGGGGGCAAGGACACCAGTGTGCTGCAGTGGCGGGTGGCCTGAGTGGGGGTCCTGGGGACCATGGGACAGGGCGCGGCAGGGAGGAGTTCTATTTTCGGGAGATGTCTATTGCTGAGTAGAGTAATATATACCCAGAGTGTATAGCAGAGAGCCACGGGGCTGGGCTGGCAGAGGTCTATTTATCGGGGTGGGAAGCGTGCTACCAGTACTTTGGGGAGCCACTGTGTTTGGGTTGGGATTTTTTTTTTGTTTATTCTTTTGTATCATCCAGAAATAAATGACACGTGCACTGAACTATTGTGTCAGAGTTTGTCTATCTGATACATGCTTGGATGGTCTTGGATGGTGTGTGTGCGTGTGTGTGTGTACTCTAGAGTTTGTGATGAAGAACTGTGGCACTTAGGTTAATATTGGATATAAGTGTCAGAAATCATTCTTTTCTCTGGTGCAGGCCTGTAATCCCACACCTTAGGAGGCTGAGGCAGGAAGTGTGCAGGTTTGAGCCCAGTCTGAATAACTTAGTAACTACACGAGGTTTTGTCTCAAACACTAAAAATGGAGCTGGAGGAATAGAACAAGCAGTTAAGGTGCTTGGGCCCTGAGTTAGATTCCCCAGCACCACAGAAGCTGGGCATGGTGGCACGCCTGTAATCACAGCATGCAGGAGGCTGAGGCAGGAGGATTGCTGTGAGTTCAAGGGTAGGTTGGGTTACATGGTGAGTTCAGGACTAGTTTGGACTACACAGCAAGACCTTGTCTCAGAATACAAAACAGTGAAACAAAAAAACCTGGGCCCAGTGGCACAAGCCAGTAACCGCAGCACTCTGTGAGGCTGAGGCAGGAGGATCACAGGTATGAGTGCAGCTTGGGCTTTTTAGTGACTTAGTGCGATCCTGCCTCAAAATCAGAAATGGGCTGGGGAGCTGGAGCAACAGCTCAGTGGTTAAAACACTTGGCCTAGCAAGCTCAAGGACTTGAGTTTGGTTCCCCAACACCATGTAAAAAGCTGGGTGTAGTGGTGCATATGTGTAATACCAGCACTCGGGAGGCTGAGGCAGGAGGATTGCTATGAGTTTGAGGTCAGCCTGGGCTCCATAGTGAGTTCAGGACCAGCCTGGACTACAAAGCGAGACCGCGTCTCAAAAAAAAAAAAAATAAAAATAAAGGCCCTCTATTCAATCCCAGTATTACCAAAAAGAAATCGTCTTTTTCTGATTTGAGTCAAAGGAGAACATGGTGACCCATATAACCAAAGTAGGAAAAGTACGTGTGCCTCTCCATTTCTCGTTTTTTCTTTTTTTCTTTTCTTTTCTTTTTCTTTTTTTGTGCTTCTCCATTTCAAAATCATCAGTAAGCATTCCTGTTTGGGACCAATATCCTCTACCTAACAGAAACACTGCATTGCACCAAGTAGCATCAAAACTCGTGCCAACCAACCTTTGGGCCCTAAGTCCGAAATTCCAGGGAAGGACTATGATTGGCCTATTTGTAGATCAATTAACATGGCCTGCAGAGTAATCAGCTGTAATTGGTTCCACATGAGTGAAGAATCAGCCTCGAACCAATGATTATGGAATAATCATAGCCACAGAGGCAGGGCTATGTAAAAATACGGAAGAGTCCATGTGACCCACAGGTTTGAGGTGGAAGAAAGGATTTTCACAACAGGTGTCTGGGAGATGAGGGGCCAGCGTTCTCCGGTCCAAGAGGCAAACCTCGCTCCTCATTCAGCACAAACAAAAAATGTGTGTCCAGTCATGGGCGTGGGTGGTACAGGAAGGGCCCAGCAGGATTCAGAGGGTGCCAGTGTGGTCCCTGAGGGTCTCCTGGGGATTTCTCAGCTCTGTAGCTGTGTAACCTTATGCAGGTTTGTTGGTTTTTGTCTTTGTTGTAGTGTTGAGATTGAAGCCAGGTTTTTGAGGGTGGTTTTTGTTTGTTTTTGTTTTGGTACTGGGAATTGAACACAGGGCCTTCACTCAGCTATATCCTGCCTCCGCTTTCCAAGTTCTGGGATTATTGTTGTATGCCATCACACCCAGCTAATCTTTTATGTGGTGCTGGGGAATCAATGCAGGACTTTGTAGCTTAGAGGTACAGTACCAACTTGGTAGCATGCTGGGGACGCGGCTTGATCCTCAGCACTGGGGAAAAAGAGAAAGAAAAAGTATTTCCTTTGTTTCTGTGTGTGTGTGTGTGTGTATGCAAACATGCGTGCGTCTCTGTGTGTGATACTGGGAATCAAGCCCAGCGCCTTCATGCTGAGCTACATCCCCAGTCTATTTTTATTTTTTATTTTGAGACAAGCTTTTCCTAAGTCACTAAGTGATACAACCTGGGCTCAAACTTTCAATCCTCCTGCCTCAGCCTCCCAGAGTGCTGAAATTAAGGCCTGCACCACTGGGTCCATCTATCCTTGTTGTCAAAGCACCTAATGTCTGGGCTGGGGTTAGCTCAGTGGTTAAAGCACTTGTCTACCGTGTACAAGGCCCTGGGTTCAAATCAACAGCGCCCCATAAATATTAGCTAGGTGTAGTGGCACATGCCTGTAATGTCAACATTTGAAAGGCTGGGACAGGAGGATTGCTGTGAGTTCAAGGCCAGCCTAGGCTATATAGTGAGTTCAGGACCAGCAAGTTATGAACTTCCAGTAGCTTCCTCACCATCCGCACACGCCTTTGTGCTCTGACCTTCAGGGAGCTAGGTGCAGTGAATTCAGCCCTTTTAAATATATAACATAAACATAAATGTATCATGCATTTATAATACAAATTTACATTTATAATCTAAATATTAAATATGTATGGGACTGGAGATGGAACCGAGGACCTCATGTGCTCTGTCACTGCGCCCACCCCAGCCTGTTTTCTCTGTTTTATTTATTTATTTTGAGGCAGGATCTCACTCTGTAATGCAGATTGGTTCTGAACTCACCATGTAGCCCAGGCTGGCCTCAAACACACTGCAATCCTCCTGCCTCAGCCTCCCAAAGAGCTGGGATGACAGGTGTGCACCACCACACCTGGCTTATGTGGTGCTGGGGAATTGAGCCCAGGGCCTTTCGCTTGCTAGGCCAGCACGCTAGTGCGGTTCCCCCAGCCCCACCTCCTCAGTGGGGCTGAGAGCCACCCACTGTGGAGCACAGCAGTGTGCGCAGGGCGTCCGGAGGAGTAGCTCTGGTTCTTTCCCCTCTGGTCCCACCGGTGTGGCAATGACACCAATGACACCTTTCCCCCTCTCCTTCCCGCAGCCCCGGGGGCGGGGTATCCCTTCTGCAGCGCAGCTGCTCTGGATTGGAAGGCGCCTCCCCCGGGCTGGGTACTCCCGGGTGCTGTGGGCCAGCTGCAGGGAGCCGGCTTGGAGCGCCACTGCACCGGCGTAAACACTAGGGGGCAGCAAACACCCAGAAATGTTCTCGACGTACTGCATAAGAATGCGGCAGAACAAGGCTCGGGTTCGATTCAGGTGTTGCCTAAATATAATTAGCCTTGTTTGGTGGTGCACACCTGTAATCCCAAGCCCAACACTTGGGAGGCTGAGGCAAGAGGATTGCCATGAGTTTGAGGCTAGCCTGGGCTTCATGGTGAGTTCAGGATCAATCTGGACTACAGAGAGAGACCCTGTCTCAAAAGAAAGAGGGAAAGAGAGAGAAAGGGACTCCAGCGGCTGAGGCAGGAAGATTGCTGTGAGTCTGAGCCTAACCTGGGCTACACGGTGAGTCCAGGACCAGCCTGGGGCTACAGAGTGAGACCCTGTCTCAAAAACAAACCAACCAACCAAACAAAAATGACAGTAAGAGACACAATGCCATTAATCCCCCTCCAAGTACTCCCTCCCTTAGAACACAGGTGTCCTGTTCCAGCCACTTCCTGAGGTAGGTCTCAAAGGTGTCTTTCGAGTGTCCTTATGAAACATGATCAAAAATTCAATAAACACTGCTGCCGAGTACGATCCCATGGAAAGTCGGGCTCGTAAAAATATCGTGGCGGGTCCCCACCCACCCTGCTCACACTGACTAGGTCACGCAACTTCCGGCTTTTCCCCCAACTCAACATGGCCATGGAAGGCAAACGTTTGGAATTGACTCAGAGCGAGCATCGGGGCAGCCGCGACAGTGCGGGAAGGGCCCACGCTGCTGTGGTCACTGCGTGTCCTCACACTGCTTAGCCCAGGGCCGGGTACAGAAGCAGGAGCCCAGGGAGTGTTTGTTGAATCAATATTACTGTGTATGTGTAAAATAGTTGAGAATGTGTTACATGAAAGGGGTCAAAGTTCAGATTTTCAGCCCCTAATTTCTCACCTGACAGCAATTAAACAGTGTGTCCCACCTGCAGCATGCTGTGTTTTTTGCCTTTGTGTGTGTGTGTGTGTGTGTGTGTGTGTGTGTGTTACTAGAGATCAAGCCCAGGGTCTTCATACTTAAGTACACCCCCAGCCCATTTTTATTATTAGCACTCAGCGTCCCACCCGCAATGTGGCACTTCCACATGGGCTCCCTTGAGTATTAAGGAGTGAGCGCGAGCCCCTGGGATCTCCTGTGGTTAGTTGCAGATGCTTTTACCCCTCTGCCCTTGTTTTCAAAATAAGACTAAGAGAGAGAGAAATGCTTAGGAGGATGTGTGGAGTTCAGTGGAGCACATGGATGTTGCCCCTGCTCACTATGGGCCTTTCTGACCTCCTGCCTCTGAGCCCACACACATCTGGTTTCCCCTCTTCCCCACACCCACCCAATCTGAACTTGCCCACCTGGGCGTGCTTACTTATTCAACCAGCACCGACCAGCAATCATGCTGTGGCCCCATCTTCTCTAGGCCGTAGAGGCCAGCTTCCTGTCCCTCTGGGGACAAAGCCCGCTTTCCTGTCCCCACCTGCGACTGATCGTCTTCCCTTGGTGGCCTGCGCCATGGCAGCGGCTCTTTCATTGGGGCGTTTGGGGTTCAGTCGCCGCCCGGTGGCCAGACGTGGATCTGCATGCAGAAATGGGCCTTGATAAGTCTCCTGGAAAAGTGCTGGTGATTCTCCATGTGGCCTCCAGGGTCACTGGCCGCTGTTCCCCCCAGCGCTGGGTCCTGGGAGACGGCTGCCCTGTGCCGGCTGCATCCACGAGCGTCTGTGGCCCCTCACCTTCTGGTTATTATGCTGGGGTTAGTCACCTCAAGGACATCCACGGGAAGGGGACAGAGATGGCTGTCATCTGATTCCTGAGCCCTCCCTTGCTCCACCCTGAAGCCCTGGCTTTTGCAGCTGTCCCTGCGCAGAGCTCGAGCTGCTTCCGAACAGCTAGCTGTCACTGGGGTCTGCCAGCAAGCTGCCTCCGGGTCCCTCTGCCCTAAGGGACAGTAACAGCTTGGCTGTCACTGGGACTGGACCCCCGGTGGATTCCTCCACAGTTCTTCCAGCCACCTGCCCCTCTAAAAACTGTCCCTCCACCCAGGCTTGGTGGCACATGCCTGCAGTCCCAGTGATCAGGAGGCTGAGGCAGAGACATCCAAGGATAAGCCAGTGAAGTGTTTTCTGGGGCGTGTACCCTGATTCTGCAGGCCCCGGAACAGCACAATCGCACATCTGTCCTGGGCCCAACAGGTTGCTAGGCAACGGAACAAGACACAAGATGGACACTAGACTGAGTGCGGTGGTGCACACCTCCAACCTCCGCACAGCAGGAGGCTGAGGCAGGAGGATGGCAGCTGTGAGCCAGCCCGGACAACTTAGCAACTTACTTACCAGTGTCCCTGTCTCCGAAGGGCTGGGGACGGCAGCTCAGTGAGGAGACCCTGGGTTCCATCCCTGCACCACAAAGCAACAATGAAACCTGGAAACAAAACAAAATACTCCGGTCGCAGAGGCAGGTGGCTGAGGGCCGTGTGTGTGTATGTGTGAGAGAGAGCCTGGGGATCCAACCCAGGGCCTTGCGCGTGCTGGGCAAGCCATCCACGACCCCAGCTCTTTATCCGTACTACTGGAGACGGAACCGGCACGGCTCCGCTACTGAGCTATGTCTCCAGCCCGTTTTGAAATTTCTATTGATTTTCTATTTTGAGACAGAGACTCGCTAGTTGGCCCAGGCTGAGCCCCAATGTGCTGTCCTCCTGTGTCAGCCTCCTGAGTAGCTGGGATGACAGGCACATGCACCATGCCCGGTTCTTTACCGATGGGATAGCGCTGAGGGCACGAAAGGACACACGTGAGAAAGGACCAGGCGTGATGCTTTGACTGCACGGGAGGCTGAGGCAGGGCGGTCTCCGGCCTAAGGGCTGGCCAGCCAGCTGCCAGAATTGTAAGGCCTGGGCTCCTTCTAGGGATAACCGTGGCCTGGACGTGGGGGTCATGCCCAAGGTTAACGACTTAAGCCTGGGGTCTCCGAGGGAGGAAATGGCAGCCTGGCACCTCGCTGGCAAGCTCCCTTCCCTAAGGACTGATCAGGTTGGAAGCCCGTGGCTGGAGAGATCCACCTAGGGGTTAAGGAGATGGGGTCAGGGAGCCCAGACGGAGACCTTCCCCCCCCGCCCCCCCACTGGAGATTGCGCCCAGGGCCTTTGCGTGGAACTAGACCCCTAGCCCACTTTTTAATTTCCATCTTGAGACAGACCTCGGTAAGTTGCTCAACTGCTTAGGACGGGCTCCAAACTTGCCATCTTCCTGCCTCTGCCTCCGAGATGCTGGCAGTACCGGCCCGCGACATCGGGCCCGGCTGCGCTCCAGACCCCCGCAGCTGGCCAGGCCGGGGACCTCCCGCGGGGTGAGAACTCTCCGAAGTTACGGGGTGCGGCCGCAGAAGGGTTAACGGGGGCGGGCCCGGCGGGGCGGGGCCTGGACCGGCGGCTCCGGCGGCCGGCGGGACCACGGGGAGTCGCCGCTGTTCTGCCCCGGGGGCGCCCGTTGGGTCTCCGCGCCGCCTTCAAGCCCGGACTGGGTGGCAGCAGCCGAGCCCGGCGCTCCGTCCCGCAGCCGCGCAGGTAGGTCGGTCCCTGGCTCGCGTGCCTCAGTCTCCCGCGCCGGCTCTCCCGCCAAGGGTCTGGGGTCTGCCTGCCGCTCCGCTCGCCCCCCAGGTCCCTGCGGCCGCGGCCCCCGGCTGGCTGTCCATCTGCACCTCGGCACGTCTGTGTGTCTGTTCATCCCTGCGTCCCTCCCCGGCTGGGCTGCCGGTCGTCCCTTCCCCCGTCCCGCCCCAGGTGGAGTCCTCATCTATGCCCAGCCCTGCCTGCGTCTCCATCTCTCCTGGGACCTGAGCATCTCTCTGTCCCGCTTTCCCCTCCCTCCCTCATTCCTTCTCTACCTCACACCCTGCTGGGCACCGTCAGTCCCTCTGTCCCCTCCTAGAGTCCTAAGGCCTCCGGACTTCCCTCTGGGCTGGAGGAGGGGCCGGTGGGATGGGGGCCAAGGCAGGTGGATTTTAAGTGACACTCGCTGTGACCTCAGGGCCCTTTCCACAGTCACCCCACTGCTCCTGAGGTCGCACCCACCCCACCCTCCAGTTTCAGGAATTCCTGGCCAAGGGGGGGCTTCCTCCCCCACTTCCTCCCTTCCAGGATCTGGCTGAGTCGCTGTTAACTCCTTCCTGCCGCTGCCTCACTCACTTCCCCCTTGAGGTGGACAGTCCCTGCCCCTGCCACGCTGAGGGGCCGCTGTAAAAGAGTCCCCGGGCGGGCGCTTACACACGTGCTTGTGAGCTCCAGCTGGCCGTGCACCTGGGAAATTTGTTTGGGGACACAGGTGGCGAGGGTGGGGCCAGCACCTTTTTGAAGACCTCACCCCCACCAGCGATGTCTACGGGGATGAACTTGACTCCACGCCTGGGGTGGGGATGAGATTTTCCGTTCTGAGAGGGGTGCCTGTAGGAAAGGATGTGGGGAGTCGGGTGGGGGCTCCCAGCACTCCAGAAATCATACAGTAAAGCCAGGCTCAATGGTTCATGCTTGTGATCCAAGTTCTCTGAGAGGCTGAGACAGGAAGATCACAAATTCAATGCTGGCCTGGGCAATTTAGCAAGACCTTGTCTCAAAATCCAAAAATCAAAAACGGGCTGGGATGTAGCTCAGTGTGTAGGCCCTGGGCTCAGTCCCTGGTACCAAACCGACACCCAGACCTTCAATGTGAATGTCTGAATCGAAGAAGCTGGCACTTAAGGACCCTTCGAGGGAAGGACCAGGAATTGAGACCCCGCAAGTCAAAGATCCTCAGGGTATTTTGGTGCTTCAACCCAAGCAGCTTAATGCTGAAATCTTGGCAGTCCACAGTGGTCACAGCCAAGGGCTTTGGTGGATTGGTATGAATATGTAGGCCGATCCTGGACTCCATTTGACAGATGGGGAAACTGAGGCCCCACAGCAAAAGTCCCCAAGGTGACTCAATGCCAGAGTGGGAGTTAGGACTCCTGTTCAACTGAAGCCCCAATTTGGAGTCCTGGATTCTTTTGCCCCAATCCAGAGCGCTGGCTTCTTTTCTCACTGCCATTAAGTTGGATTAATTTGGGGAACAAGGTCTAAGATCTTTGAAGTGAGGAGGGAGAGATGCCAGGGTAAGTACAGATGGCTGGAGGCCAGAAGGGAGGGTTTCAGAAATGGAGAAGAGAAAATATTTCTAACACCCTGCTGGTGGAGAGAGGGGCCACAGCCGTGGAGGCCTGGGTGGAAAGGGTGGAGATTCCGAGGAGGGAAGTCGAGAAGGGAGGTGGGGAGCCAAGATCCACTCGGGCCTGTCTCCTGACAATCCCCAAGAAGCCCACTGTTCCCTCGGGACAGGGCCTGTAATTTGGTTTGTGTCTAGACAAGTAATAACTCAGGTGGTGTGAGCCCAGAGGGGTGAGGCAAGCTGGCCTTGCAAGGGTGGGCAGCCAGCCTATCCCAGGGTCCCCCCAGGGGGCCGAGAATTTAGGGGACCGGGTGGAGTCGCCCTCTGTGAGAATCCTCAGCATCTTAGAATCCTGTGCAAGCTGAGAATTCAGGCCGCTGGAATGAGAAAAAGCAGAACAGGAAAGGGGAGATGGGAGGAAGTGGGGCTTACCTATTTAGAGTATGTTCCCGTTTCTGTGAAGAAGAAAAAGAAAAAGGAAATGCGTGTTCATGTTTGCTGGGCACAGATAAAAATCACTGAGGGTTTAATAATAGATGATGAAAGTCGTAGAATGTTTTTTTTTTTTAAATCATAGCGCGTTCTAACAATAGAACTTTAGAATCTTGGAATGTCAGACTCGGGAATACTGGAAACTTAGAGGTGAGCCAGTACAGAGCCCCACTGATCATAATAGAACAAGAGAGGGCCGAAAGCCCCAGAATGTTCTAACAGAACATCAGAACTGGGGCTGATGGTGGGAAGCTGAAGATTTGAGAAGCTTTGGAATCTAGAACATCAGAGGGGAGACATCGGAGCACTCCAGCATCCCTGCTCAAGGATGTGCACAGGGCCGGGGAAACAGAGACCCTCTTGGTAGAAAGGGGGAAACTGAGGCCCAGCAGGCTGGTCCAGGTGGCCTGACTGTCCCCTGGTTTCCGCCTGGCTGCCAGGGCACCAGGTGGGGAGCGAGACACAGTGATCACATTTCGTCCCTAATGAGCAGACCGGAGCTGGCGGGTCCCCTGGGGCCACTAGGGAGG